>JAOQML010000003.1:24849901-24865994 GCA_027568935.1 Erythroxylum urbanii
TAACAAATTAATACATATATCAAATCAATATTATGTAATAATTAATTCTTTAAAACAAATTATGGAATATTTATATATATTAAAAATTCTTTACCGTTGTCTCTTGTCATTAGTGTCTCTTGCTCTCCAATCTCCATCAAAGTGCGCGTACTCTCTCTCTCTAGCTCAAGCGAATGGCGTGAAAATCTAGTTCTGTGTTCCCCATGTGCTTCTAGTATTTAGTGTTCTCATCGCGCTTCCCCACACCTTCTTCGTCACTTTCTAGGGAAAATCAAGTCAAAGGGCTTGAGGGGCCAAATAGGTGAGACTTACTTTGTATTGGGTTTTCACTAAGATTTTTTCAGTCATTAGTTTCAAGTCGGTTTCATTTGTGATCTTTTGTGTTCTGGTTTTGAACAATTCTTTCTTCTTTGTTTGAAATATGCTACACAGTATTCTAATGTGAATTTGAGTTTGGGAACCTCTGTGGATTTTGATATGTTAGCAAGCTTTGCTGTGCCTTCTGCATTTTTGGATTAAGTCAAAGATGATATTTTTCTTTAACCCTTGAATCATGTGACGGTATTGTAAATTATCAGTTGTCATATCAAGCAAGCATTAAGATGAAGCAACCATAATATATTAATTATAGTAAACTTGATCTCTGCCTGGAGTTCTACAAGCATTTCGATATTTTCTAAAATATTCTGGCTGGCGTTAACTTTCTGTTAAATGAATAATACATATATGATTCAAATTTGTGGTTTGTGTTTTCCTGATTTATTAGATTCATTTATGCCATCTTTTGAAGGATTACTAACAGTATTATTGCATAAAGTATTAATTTTTGTCTCCTTTTATGGTGAAACGTATCTCCTTGTGACTTCTATGTCAACATTTGTTGATAAATACGAGTAGTGACGTAGTTTGACCCTTGCCTTTGCAATGTTATATTTTGCTTTCATATCACTGATGCGTATTGTATTCGTTTAGGAATGTATAAGAACCAACTGCAAGAATTGGCACAAAGAAGCTGCTTCAACCTTCCATCTTACTCGTGCATAAGGGAAGGACCTGATCATGCCCCTAGGTTTAAAGCAACTGTCAACTTTAATGGGGAAACCTTTGAAAGCCCTACCTTTTGTTCTACTCTAAGGCAGGCAGAACATGCCGCAGCTGAAGTAGCTCTTAATGCACTTGCAAGCAGAGGTCCATCCAAAGCATTAACTGCTAGGGTACTGGTAAGCATAACATCCCAAGTTCTCCATATTGCTCCTGCAAGATTGGACGATTTTGTTTCTTATCTTCTTGGAATTTGATACAATAGTGCATGTCTAGTTTATGTGGCTGTAATTTGGTATATTTATAAAGAGATTAACATCTTTACTTAGCAATTTAAGGAGATGTATTAATTTTAGTGTGGGCATCCTGAATTCTGCTTTAAGTTGTATGTCAGTATATTTTCTTGGTAGTGTTGGAAGTTGTGAAACTAAGATCTTGTTAGCTTTCTCTTTTCCTGAGTCTGCTTCACGGCCTTTTCTACTTATTCTTCCCATATTGCACGCTCCCTAAAGAAACATAGGTTTTTGTACTTTGCTGGAAGCATAACATTGGTCCTAGAATGATAGTAGAATTTTTCTTCTACCCAGGATGAATCTGGTGTGTACAAGAATTTACTTCAAGAGACTGCTCACAGAGCTGGCTTAAAGCTTCCAGTATATACTACTGTTCGTTTAGGGCCTACTCATGTTCCCATTTTCTCATGCACAGTTGAGCTTGCAGGAATGAGCTTTGCTGGTGAGCCAGCAAGGACCAAGAAACAAGCTCAGAAGAATGCAGCAATGTCTGCTTGGTCTGCTCTAAAGAGAAGTATGGATCTAATAGTCATATGCTACATTGATGTTAATATAATATGATCGAGTTTAGATAATAGCATCTTTATCTGCCTTCAACTAGTCTAAATGTATGCATCATGGTCAAGATTAATTAGCCTGGTTCTTATGTATGCTTCGAACAATCCGTTATGCAAATGTGTTGGAAATAAAGCAGCTTTGCTTTACTGATTCAAGTTGGCTACTTGATATTGGCGCAGCCTCTTCTATAGTATTTTATTACAAGAATAGTAGGATGGTGTAGGTGATCCGGTAGTGAAAATTGACAAAAAGCGGGATCATTAAACATTAAATACTATTTATGAGAATTGTAGGATACAACATTGTCTCATGCATTTGCAGGCTTAGTAATTCTATCAGCTGTTTTAAAATTTTTTCAATCATTATTTCTGCAGTGGTTCAACATGGCTCCTTATCATCCTCTAATTTGTCCTCTTTTTCTGTGGAGACTGTGGAGACTAGAAGGGGCAGTGAAGAACAAGTCACCATTGCTCGTCTTCTTGCATCATTAAAACCATCTGAGTTGAAGAATTCAAAGCAAAGTGATTGGCAACGAGTTCAGCATGGATTCAGTCCTGTCAATACTGAGTTAACCCTACCGACACCAACCTTATTATATGCCATGCAGTCTCTGGGATGGGAAGGCTATAATTTTCCCCCTAAAGTATCCCTATGTCAAATGTGGCAGCAAGAGCAATTATTGCTGCTGCAAAACCACCTGTCTAAAACGCTCCATGTTCCACCAGCCACTCCTCCCAGTCCTCATATTTTTCCATATATTCATTCTATCCTACCACAAGATTCTCGCCTTTTTGTCCCTATGCAACAGATAGAACCCCTACCTGCCACCTCAGCACAGCCACTATACTATTCAGACCACGTGGTCTCTGATCCGATTCGAGAAAAATCAATGGTGACCATTCAGGAGATACACGAGGAGAAAATCGAAGACAACTTTGATCGCTCTCCATTGGTGATGACTGAAAACTCTGTTGTTGGCAACTTGAATGCAGAATTAAAATCCAAAGAACCAGTTGATGAAGATGACAAACATAAGTGCGCTGAGCTTGAAATCAAAATTGAAGATTTTCAAAGAGGACATAACCGAGCTGGGCAATTTGAACGGGCATCAGACAGGAGTGTGGGAACTTCATACAATCTTCTGGACTTCCAAGCCCGAAAACCATCTACCCTTGACTTTTCCCTGTCTGCTTCACCGTATCCTCCAAGGTCAAGCTTAACCCAGAGACAAAGATCTTCTCCATCTTTAGCAGCATCTGTAATGATTAGAACTGTGGGATCTGTACACTCATTTGCAAAACCTCCTTCCCTCCCTAGCATGAGGCCTGTTTCTTCAGTGCCCAAACCACGACATTTAACAGCTCAAGTTCCTGCCCCGCCAAGGATGAGAACGGGAGTTCCTCCATATTCCGGCACACTTCAGTCTCAAAGAATGGAAATGAAAGCAGTACAGCCTCGTTTCATGGCACCAGCTGTTAGAATAAGATCAGTAGTACCAGTTTGTTCAGCTCCTCCACCGAGGAAACTATCAATTTCTAGCCAGGAGTTGGCGTTACACAACCAAGATAAAAAAGATATCATAGCGCGAGATGTGTCAACAGCAAGTTCAGAGCTTGGCAAGCTTCAAATATAAACAAAGTACATAAGGAGTTTACACTGAATCCTCCCTCTGGATTTTTGTTAGTTTTTGCAGTTCAATTGCGACAGTCTCTGGACATCCACTCATGCTTCAAATTAAGCAATCAGGACTAGGGGAGGAGCTATTCAATTATTCTTGTAT
The DNA here is from genome assembly GCA_027568935.1 of Erythroxylum urbanii. Taxonomy (NCBI): domain Eukaryota; kingdom Viridiplantae; phylum Streptophyta; class Magnoliopsida; order Malpighiales; family Erythroxylaceae; genus Erythroxylum; species Erythroxylum urbanii. The sequence goes on from JAOQML010000003.1 coordinate 24,853,574, forward strand.
ACATATTCTTTTAAGTGGAGTAGTAGTTTATATATAAAGAATTGAATTTTGTTTATTATTTGTAAGCATATATTATTTTGAACTTCATTTTTGAATCATAATCCGTATTTATATGTTTACTTTCACAAGCCATTATGATATTATATGAAATTTTATAATTTTTTATTTTAAAAACAGAAGTTATTTATATATAAGAAGACTCATATATTACTTCAAAAAATGAGTTATGAATCATTTTTCATATATAAACTAGTCTTTTATTTATTTTCGATGAGAGATTTACTAGTTATTTTAACATAGATATCCTAGTTATAATTGAAGTTGGATTAAGAATGTTCTGTACTACATATGGATGCAATTTCTCAATAACTCACACGGTCCATAATGTTAGCTTTATGTTCTCTTTTACTTTTCTTTTGGTAATAACTTGTGAATGACTTTACTTACATAACTTAAGTTACGTCTCAGTAATGTGATTTATGAGACTAGTTAGTTAAGCTGTGTGTAAGTATGAGCAACTTGTGTATAACTAGTGACATTTCTGTTACCATCTTTGGTATGATTCTTGTGACAAATCTATTAGTTAAGATGGCGATGAGTTGGGCTAAGCATGTTTCGAAGCCAGCTTGAAGCTTGTTCAGTCCTTACTCATACGACCCAAACTTGAGTCTAATCCAACTTTAGGTGGTCCGAAGTCTGTCTGCAGCCTAAATTGCTTCTACTCCAATTCAACGCCACCTGACTTTTCAACCCCTCTCCATCATCTTCGTCAACTCTTCTCTAGTTAGAAGATGATAACAACTTTTTGCTCTTCTTGATCTGAATTGTTTCGAACATGACTTCTTTAATGAAATTAATCCTATTATATGATCACAACATCTCTAATAGGACTTTTATCGAACAGGTAAGAAGTATGGGGGAAGCCTAAATGACTAGTCTGTCTAGTGAGATTCTTAAATAACTCTCGTACATGGATGTCAACATATTACACAAAGCCACATGATTTGCATTATGAGATAAAAACTGACTCCAACCTCCAGGCAGGCTCGAAAAACGCAGCCAAAAATAAAATAATTAGGCAAAATCTCTTTAGAAATCATCATTTTAAAAATCCTATCACGTGGGAGTTGTTTGCATGACTGCGAACACTTGTAGTGAGAGATTAACAAAGCATATTAAGAAAACTAACAAATTTAGATAAAATCAAATAAAAAAGTCACTCTACCATGTTATCCTATTTAAAGTTATCCTATTTACTAGTCGAGCACAAAATATTACTATTTAAAGTTAGTAACATAGTTATCCTATTTACCAATTTGTAGGTTCAGAAGATGATTTAGGTCTATGCTGGTAGCGTATGGAGGCAAAAAGTAACAAGAAAAAGGAGATTTAAAGCATTTTACTTAAAAGTATAAGTGAGTCGTACTTAATAGATAATAATAAAATTGAAGTAAAAGACGAAGACAAGAAGTTCAGAGCCACTTTCTTGTTCAGCACCACTTTCTTCCTTTCTTGCAGTTTCTTGGTTTTCTCAGCTCGAGAGCATACTTTCTCCTTCATCGATCAGTCATAGGAAAAGAGACCGCAAGGAAGAAGAAAGCCTCACATGGACACTCTCTCTCCTGCAACCACTTTTTTTGTTAGTTGCCTTGAGCTTGCTTAGCCTCTACAACACCGACGATTCATGGCTTTGCTTCTGCAAGTGATGGTAATAAAGTTGGTTTGTGGGTGGTGAAGGGACCAGCGATGTCAGAGAAGAAACGACGAGAACTGAGAAGAGAAGATAATTGAAGAACCAACTAGTTCTGGACGGTTCAATAAAAAACCGGCCGGTTTTAATATATAGAGATTATTATGTAAAACCTAACCGGACAACTGGCTGGTTCAAACTTTTTCCGGTCGAACCGGTCGATTCGGTTCAGTTTTTAAAACCTTGATTAAAACATATGAGTTGAAAGTAGACTTTAGACTGGTTCGGGCCGTAGAGCCCGAGCCCTAGCTTGGTCTTAACTCCAATTTTTTTTAAAAGCCTAATTTCATCCTAAAGTCTAGTTAACTCGAGTCGAGCTATGTTCAGATTGGGCCTAAACTTAACTGTCAAGCCTAGTATTTATTAGTTCAAATCACAAAACTTATAAAGCTATTTCAATAACTTTGGGAAAAAATATAAGCTATGTTTTATTGATGGTATGATTAAGTTCCTAAAAGAAGGTTCATATAGTTTTGAATCTTGACAATGTGTTAGTCCCTGAATTACATGTAACGAGGAGAATAAATTCGGTGTATTCATTTTTACTGTCCTATTTGTAAACTAATAAATAGATTATGTATTCTAGTGAACTATTTTGATAATTTCATATAAAGCAAATTCATAACAAATAATAATATAATAAGAAAAGAGTAAGAAAAGAGAGAACAAAACTGATTTATAATTGTTCGGACAAATAATCATTGGCCTATGTCTACTCTGAGACTTCAATTAGGAATTCACTATCGTTTTTTATTTTCAATGGGTGAAGAGAAACTCTTCATACTACATCTTCTTTAAGGTGGGTAAAAAGAGACCCTTACAATTGTCTTACTTTATTATGAGTAAAGAGTAACCCTCGAAAAATTGATGTTATATCAGGATCCAATAAAAAACAATATTAAAGATTACTAGGCAAGTGCATATATTATTCTTATAGTATATCTTAGTGAATATGAGTGTCGACCTAGGACTATAAGTGCTAGTATTATTTGTTTTTCTATAGTATAATCTAACAAATGAATAATTGATTTAAAGGAAAAGATTAACGAACTAAAATAACTAATCTAAAATAACAAGCTAAAGTAAAGAAAAAGAATGAAACAACCAAATGATAATTAAGATTTAGATGTAAAGTTCCCTAGAACTTTGTCATGCTTGAATTTATCTTAATTCAATTATTAATCTTAGTTTTTCGAATTAGGAGAAATTTCAAAGCTACAACAATACTTTTCTCAAGAAATATAGCGAATATCTTTAAATTAATTGATTAAAATTTCTTTCTGCTCAAAATTCTTAAAAATACATTAGCTTGTTCTATGAATTCTCATGTTAAATTCAATGTTAACCTAAAAGATTTATGTCATCTTATCTCTTGGATTCTGTACAACTCTTATTATTCATACTACGATCTATTCATACATATGATTCTTAATAACTATATATACATTTCAAAATTTAATCAAAATGCTAAAATATTTCAATTCAACGTAAGATATAATTACAAACAATTCAAATAAAGCTCTAGTCTTTCATTAAATTAAAGAATTATCAAAACATATAGTTCTAAAGTTCATCTCATATAGACATATCTCAATTTAGTTCATGCTAAGAATAAGAAAGAAAACAAAGAAAAAGAACTCATTTTTATAGATCTTAAAATCTTAATTTCTTTGGTTGAAGCTTGATGGAATTCCTTTCCTCCATAGATGCTTATTTTTTGTCCCAATACACTCTAGTTCAACTCTTAATAAGTCCTCTCCACCTATAATCCATCTTTATCCTTTTTAAACACAATTCTTAGATTATTTGTAAAAAATTATCACTAACATAGGATCAACATTCTTATTACCCCTGTGTTAATTTAATAACTTGACAATCAATTTTAAATCATGCATCTAAAGGTTTATCTTGAGAACACAAGTTTGAAGGCCAAGAATATAAGTCCATATTTGGACCTTGTTTCTTCATATGAATTTTTTTGAAGAAATATAATGGATTATTAGCCCAGATAGGTTAAACACAAATTCATATTAGACTTATGTTCCTTCAAAATTATACCAAAACTTCTCTAATTTGGCTCTAATTTACCTGAATATGTTCTTTTTTATTAAAAAGTTAAAGCAAAGCTTGTAAATAGAATATATGTAACATTAAGTAAAAAATTCTATAAAAAAACTATCCAAACATAAGTAAAATGTTATCAAAATTATACTGAAAACATAAAATAAATAGCACTTATCAAATTCCCCTTCTTATGCTTACCTTTAAACACATCAATTTCATCAGTCTTAACTTCAATAAGTGATAACTTTAAGAAAGATTTTGCTAAATCAATTGGATCATTCAAAATTCTCTATTATTTATTCAATTGCAAGAGTTACCAAATTGATAAGAATTTAGCTATTTGTATCAAACCATAAATCAGTTCTATTTAACTTTACAATCCTTTAAACTTTATATTAATCTGTAAAATTGAATCTAATACATAAAATGAACATACATGAGAAAGATTGTGTTAACTTTTAAACATTTTTATAACCCTTATTAAAAGAAAAGTAAAACACTAACTTTAAATTAATGCAGATGCAATTAAAGCATTGTTTGAAAAGTTATCTAACTTTTTGGTGCGAGAGCAAATACCTTGTCATAAATTCTCCTATTTATTTAATTAGGTTAATGCTTTAAATAACTACTAATACCACTCTTTAAGTTCAAACCTTTTACTTAGTTTGACATTTGTAGAGTGAATTTATTTAATGCTTATTTATTCATACTTTTTTTTTCAGTAGGATGCTAAAAATCTTAGAAAGAATTTATTTTTAACTTAATTATATATCTAGATTATATAAAAAGTATCATAGTGCAAACCAAATATCATTTTCAAAATTCATAAAGTAAAACTAAGCATAACTTAATCATTAATGCTCGTGACTATTTTCCTAAGCAAATCAAATCACAATAACAACCAAACCCATAATAGATCGCCTTGATCAATATTCTTTCAAAGTTAAAAATTTTCCTAGAATTGTTCCTTATTAAGCTAATTATAATAAATTGATAAGCATAAAATTATTCATCTCTTACATTTAAGTTGTATATTGTTCCCAATGTACATTACTTACAAGAACAATGAAATATTATAAATAAGGGAAAATAACAAATTTGGAATAACTGGTACTCTCATGATAATAAAAGAACGCTAGCTTTATCCAATGCTATCAATAATCCTTATTCTTCAATCCATCACTAGAGCTCCTTAGCCACTGACTTACTCTCTAGATATGTAGGGATGTTTAATTACATGGAAAAAGACAGATTTATATTGGATATTGTGTTGCTTATATAGCCTATAAAACTCAACTAGATCTCATCCCATGTAAGATAATCCCGATCTAACAATTAAAGAACATCAAATTATAATTAAATTTATATCTTCAAAGCTACTTTTAAATTTAAACATATATAACAAAACCAATATCAAGTAAAAACATACTAAATATTAATGTTAAAGATCTTAAAAGCTACCAAATTAAAGAAAAAACACATAAATCATTGGGTTACCTCCTAGTAAATGCTTCTTTATGAATCTTCCAGTTGGAATTCCTATTTAAACTCTTCACCTTTGTTGCTCCTTAAATGAAGGCTTGAGTATACTCTTCTTCGGTGTCTCACTCTCCTTAAAGTTTCTCTTCCTATTTTTAGGCTTATTTTCTTCTAGATATTCCACATTCTCCAATAAAATAGGGACATCCATCTCTCTTTCTTCTCCTTGTATGATATAAGTCTCCAATGGATTGTTTGTGATTATTTCCTACTTAATATGAGAAACTTCTCAATCATATTTATAGAGAAATAAGAATCATCTTTATAAAGAGGATATATTATGGCTTCAAATATCTTAAAAGCTACTTCCTTATCCCCTACCCTTAAGATTAACTACCATTATACATATCTAATATAGTTTTAACAGTATTTAAAAAAGGTACTCTTAAAATTATGGAAAAGTTTACATAATCTTTTATATCCAAAACCTCAAAATCAACAGAAAAGATGAATTTATCAATCTTAACAATAATATCTTTTATAATGCCCTTAAGATACTTAATTGAGTTATATACTAATTAAATGCTTATCCTAGTTAGTTTAGGATCACCCAAACCTAATTTCTTAAACATGTCATATGGCATCAAAATAATAATAACTCCTAAATCCACTAATGCCCTTTAAAGTGATAAATTACTAGTATTACAAGGGACAGTAAAGCTTCTTGATCTTTAATTTTTTGGAGTGACTTATTTTACAGGATGTTGCACTCCTCGCTCAAAGTAACTAGTTATCATCAACTTATCGAGCCTCTTTTTATTAGAAAGGGGATCCTTTAAAAATTTGACATACTTTGATATTTATGAAAAAGTTTCAACAGAAAGTATGTTGATATGTAATTTTTTAAAAAGTTTCATGAAATTACTAAATTAGCCTTTCTTTATATCTTTCTCAAGCCAGCTTGGGTACAATATTTTCGGCTGGTACTCTTTAACCACTTACTTCTTTGGCTCCTTCTCTTTTTATTTCTTCTTCTACTCATCCTTCTTTTCTTGTATAATAACCTTCTCCGTCTTTTCTTCCACTTTCTTCTCAACTTTTAACTCCTTTCAAGTCCTTAAATTCACCTTATTCACTTTTTTATCTCTTGAGTTTAGCTCGATGTTGATAGGTAAGGTACCTAATTGCATTTTAAAGATAAACTTAACAAGCTTCCAAATCTGAATTTCTATATTGTGGATCTCAACTTCTTGATTTTGAAGAGACATTTAAGTACTATTAAAGTGAGCCTCATAAGCTCCTTGAAGCTTGATTTCCTTTCTTACTATTGTTGTTCTTGAAGTTCAGGTGGAGGACCTTGTCCTTACTATCCTTGATTATTCCATAAAAAGCTAGGATGGTTTCGTTGCTTGAAATTATAAGAGTTACTATATGGATTAGTTTGAGACTAGTTCTCTGAAAAAATAAATTACTTAGTTAGTTATCCTATATTACAAGGAGTCTGACATTTATGATTAGGATTTCTTCCACCATCAATGTCACTAATAAGGAGTCTAGTATTTATGATTGGGGTTTCTTCCACCACAAATGTCACTAACCTATCACTTATACTAGTTGAGTTATCAATCCTATATTGTTAATTTTTCTGCTTAGTACTTCTAACTTTGCTTCTAATATTGTCACCACATCTATTTTGTAGATGCCACCTTTGATTAAAAAATTCCATCCTAGTTTTCTAATATAATTGCTCTCTTAGTTAAAAAGTGAATAAAATTATATTATAATAAAAACAACTAAAATTTTTATAAAAATTTACATGCAATTAATATGACTTGCTTTAATACCAATTATTGGTTCCCAAATGACACATAAGAGTGAAGGTGAATTATTTTTGTTCACTTTTTCCCTATTTATAAACTAATGAATGAATTTCCTATAATGGCACACCAGAGTAGATGTGAATTATTTATGTTTACTTTTCCCCTAATTGTAGACTAATGAATGAATTGCCTTTCCTAATGAATGGTTGTGGAAAATTTATATAAAAAAGATTAAAAAAACACAATAATAGTAAAAGAGAGTAGGGCAAGAGAAACATAAATTAATTTATACAGGTTCAACCATAAAATAGTTGGCCTACGCTCACTGCTCAAGCTTCATTTCAGAGGTCATTATATTATACCTTTAATGGGTGAAGAGAGATCCTTTAAATAACATCTTATTTATCACAAAGGAACCCTTACAATCATCTTACTTTATAAAAAGTAAACAGTGACCCCTTATAAATGTTATTTAAGGTCAAGAGAACCCTCAGAAAGTATATTTAAAATGATTTCCCCGTTCTCAATTAATTTCATAGCCATAGAATTTCAATCCCCCATCTCTTAATTATACTAATGACCAAAAGTTTAATATATGTTTTATCATACTTATATGCATTCTCTATTCTCTCAAAGCTCTTAACAACTTTCTAATATGTTAAAGGTTTTTATCATAACTCATATGTTGTCTATTTATGCCCAAAACTAGATCAAATAGTCCTTAAATAAATAAATGAGCTATTATAATGGCGAGTTTTAGGCATATATGGCTAAGTGAAGGTAGGTTGGTTACCTACCTTCAATTAGTTAGACAACCATCAGATGGGAGTACAGATTAGTCAGTCCCCTTGTACTTTTTGATATCCACTATTTGTTATTTAGAAACAACCCTCCAGCTTACTAATAAATAATGCTTTGATAGGTAAATAACAAAACTAATATGTAATGTTCAAATATTGAAAATCTAACCTATGTACAACATCAAACATTACCTATTCATATACTAAATCATCCAAAGTTAATTTTTAAATCGTCTAAGTTTTTTTAAAGATTAAAAACTCTTTTCTTTGAAAAAAATTAATTCAAAGCAATTTTAAATTCTCCAAAAAAGTGATTGGATGATCAAGAGGACTTTTTTTCAACCTTTTAGAACTTCCTCTTGATTATGAAAAATTATATGCAATATCTAATAGTTATGCATTAGTCCATGTTTTTCTAAGTATTTAGTATGTTTCTTACATAATAGTTGATTATTGTTATATTTTAGGATTCATTTTGTTTGTTTTCGTTTAGTTTGATCTTCATTGTTGTTCATTTATGTTTGATATTAATTTAGGGCAAGAATTGATCATTTTTTATGTAGGAATGAAGATTGAGCAACTTGGAGATTGAGCTAGAGACCAAAAAGGAGAAGAAAAGAATAAGGATTCTGCTGCAAGATCCCACGATCTTAGGAATCATATCAATTCCCACGATCATGGGACATTTAATCCGAGACCTTCTGCGTGGTTCAATTAAATTTTAAGTTTTTTAGACTATATAAGATATTAAACTTCCGTGGATGAAAAAGGGACGAAAACCATTTGTAGAAAAGAGCCTCCTTGAGTGAAAAATACAAGTTTTGAGTCTTGAGGAAGGTGGAGAATCAAAGATTATCAACAACAATTGGGAAAATAGCACAATAATACCAAAAATTCCATATTTTGGAAAAGAAGAGAAGGAATTTTCTTTATTCAATTTTATGTGTTTTTATCTCTTCTAGTCTTTGTAAGATGAAATATTTGAATGTTGGTGATGTTATGGAGACCATGAGTGACTGATTTAATTTTAGAGATTACTTCTGAACTATTTTGTTAAACTCCTATTTTATTAAAGTGAATGAAGATGTCTTTGATGATTGTTGATTATATTCATATACCTTACAATAAATTGAGAGATTGAGTTGGGTTATTTGTGTAGGATTGTACAACGAGAATTGGCAACCTATAGACTTACATTCATCACGTTAATTGATTAGTTAGAAGAGAGATCTCGGCTAATTCAATTGATCACCCATAGCATAACTTAATAACTAGTTAAATTGGTGGAGTGATTGGGTAGGTTGAGAGATCACTTAATTAACTTCATTTAATTTGATTAGGGACAATTAATTACACCTTGAGAGATTAGGTGATACACAATTCAATTAATAAAATAGGAGGGAGACAAGATAAGGAGAAAGTGATCCTGAACACAATTCAGTTGGCCAGACAAAGGATATGTTGGATGCTGTCGATATGATTAACATGAATAAGGAATTCTTCCTTGAAATCTTACAAGATCCAGACTCTTCTTTGGCTCATCACTTCTTAAATGAGCAAGCAAGCAGTACCAGAAGGCGATACTCGAAATCCCCCTCATTCCCTTCAGCCTCCTCATCAGATGAAGTACATTCTGATCAAAGCAAACTCAAGAAGAACCAAGAGGGGATTGAATCTCAGACAAAAGAAGGGAACTTGACAGCTTATAGACAAACCAAACTGCAAGTTGAGCCTAAGTATGGACAGTATAGTCGTTCGAATTCGATGCCATCAATTGCTGCAGGATATAGGACAGATGGAATTCTGAAGTGCAGTGAGAATCCTACTGTGGTTAAACGTTGCAAGAACCTTAAACAGAAGATAAGACATGCTATAAAAGAGAGCAAAAAGGAGAAACATCGGATAGCAAGGGATGCAGTCCTTCACAAGATTCCGCACGGACATGAATTTTCCAGGGACTTGAAAATGGAGGATATCGATCATATCATCGATGATTCTACATCAAGAGATGGCAAGGACATCCCAGGAAGTAGTAATAAGAGCAACCAGCCTATCCCCTCAAAGAGCAAAAGGGAACTGCGTTGCATGAGGAGAACCGCTTCTCTTAGTGAATCTATGGATAAATATTGTCAGTTGTACAATTCTAGTCTTAGCAGAGAACCAAAATCCAATAACTCTGATGCCTTAAAGTTGAGAAATGAATATCCGGGTTCACCTAACATCAGCACCCCAAAATTCATGGGAAGAAACTTTTCCATGCCTACTATGAAATCTTATTTCTATCGAAGTGAGGATAGTTCTGAGGCCTTCTCACCAAGTCGGTGTAGGACTGGTATAGATGACAACACCAGTTTAGAAAGTGAATGCAGTGAGCAGAGAAGTGTAGGGTATTGCATATCCTCTGAAAACCTATTAAAGTTGGATACAAAAGGTCGTGTGAGAGATGATATATCAGATAGTATGGACAGTGAAACCTTTTCCTATACAGGAGATCTTGGAATCACATCAGTGTCAAACATTGAGCCTTATGTTACAGCAGGCTTGAATAGTGAAAGTTTCAGTGACTTGATGACAGAACCATGCAGCGTCCCCCTTTCTGACTCTGAATTTCAGGAGGATACATCCCATGTTAGCTTTTCTTTTGCAGGTAAACTTCTTGGTAATCGATACTTCAACTTATAGCTGCACTCATTGCCCTGTTTCTATCCATCTCCTTTAGTAGGGAAGTACAAGTTTTCTGATGAGTGAATGATGATTAGACAAGGTAGTTCAGATCATGATTTTCATCTCATTTAACTTTTTTATCCAACTCATCTAGAGGCAACCTTAACTTCATGTGCATTGATTCTCTGGTTTCTGCAGCTGAATCATATTCTCTAGGATACCCTTGGAAGCCAATGTGGCAGTATAACTTTCATGCTAATCATATTGTGCTCGAGTTCTTCTAATTGATTTGGAGAAGACTGACACTAACATTTGTTCAAACGAAATGTTAAACGAACAATTCTTGGACGTCATTTTGTGCAGAAGCAGCCTCAGAATCAAACCTGGAAAATCTTGTTCACAACAGACTTGATTCTCTGGGGGACCAGCTTGGAGAATCCAGAGTAGAAGCTCCTACAATCTCACAATGTGTTGACGTTGAGAAACTGGAATTTCCAAGCAAGAAACTGGGAGACGATACTTTGCACTTCCAAGTTGATGCTAAAGATAAAGCTGACTTTGACTATGTCAGAGAAATACTGGACCTATCAGGCTTCACTCAAGACGAGTTGCTGGGAACATGGCATTCTGATGAGCAGCCAGTAGACCCTTCACTGTTTCAGGAAATGATAGACTGCATGCTCCTTGATCCTGAGAGCTCAGGAAATGAAGAGGGTGACAACTTCTATTACCTTCTCTTGTTCGATCTTATCAATGAGGTACTAATGGATGTATATGCAAAATCATACTCCTTTTATCCAATACCCTTGTCATCACTGTCACAAATTCGTCCAATGCCCATGGGACAACATGTTCTAAAGGAGGTCTGGGGTCAGATAAGATGGTACATGAATTCAAGTCCTGGACATAGACATTATTTGGATTACATTTTGAGTAAGGACTTGGCAAAAAGTGATGGTTGGATGAATCTGCAATTTGACATGGAATGTGTTGGGCTTGAGCTCGAGGACATGATTTTTGACGATCTTTTAGACGAAGTAGTCTGATTCTAAGGTCTAAATATGCGTACATACTGTTATTTCTCCTCAAAAGAGTATGTAGTCAGTAATGTTAGTTAAAACCTGCACAGGAAAGACATGGACAGAACGTGTATACTGTATAGTTATAGAACTTGTTATATGTCAGAAAGTTTTGTTCTGCTGCTAGTTGAGTCTGGCTCAAATGGTTGTGAATAGAGGGTTTGATAAGGAGTTTGAGGGGTGGATGTTCTTTAGCTTCTGGGCAACAGAAATGTAAACATTGTTCAGGTATTTATGCCTCTTTCATTTACTGGAAATGGTATAAGTCACAAACATTTTGTATTAATAATCCAGGGACCAAAGCATGACAGCCCGTCTAGCTCAGTAGGTAGAGCGCAAGGCTCTTAACCTTGTGGTCGTGGGTTCAAGCCCCACGGTGGGCGTTCCGATGTTCTTTGTTTGTTTTCTTAACTATTCTCTTAACCTGAAGTTTGTACTTGCTTTTACACTTTATTCATATTTGATTTTTAAAATTGTTAAATTTGGTATAATATATGAGGGATTGGAACAATGTTGCGAATATCGTACCGGACTCGGTATCGGATTGAGTTTTGGAACGGTACTGTTTCGGGCAATTTTTATATTTATAAAATAATCCCTAAAATTTTTAAAATTTGCAAAATAGTCTACTGATATATTGTACAGTTTTATACTGTACAGTTTACTGTTTACAAGTTTACATCAACCTTATTTCCAAAAATCATAATAACAAATAATAATCACAATTAATAATTTAATATAAAATGACAATAATTTTTAAATATT
>JAOQML010000003.1:24876081-24894826 GCA_027568935.1 Erythroxylum urbanii
ATGATGCCATGTGGAGTACTGTAGTGAGTGCACGTAGCGCTCCCTTATCGTAGGATATGTGTCGGAATGATCTACGGACGTCCCGGTGCGTACCCTAAGGTAATGGGGTGTTACATGTAAGGGGTTAAAATCTGGAACATTTGAAGGAGCAGGATGGAAAAAGTTACGGATAACGCATCCCACGATCGTGGGAAGGCCTCCACCATTGTGGGAAATGCATTGAACGTGAACTTTTCTCTTATATGTGATTGTTGAACTAACTAATGATAAGTTACTTTACTTTGATGCATTTAGACTTAATTGAGGCTTGAAATGAACCTAGTTTGATGTTGGATTAATTGGTTAAAGTATTTGACAAGTGTAGATTGTTAATTGATGTTATAACTTAAGAAAGGATTTTTAGATATCATGTATCTAAATATGGAAAATTATGAGTATTATAGGAATGAAGGTGTTTTTAAGAATACAATTGTGATCCAAAGGATATGAGAAATGTGAATTAGGTATGAACAAATGAAAATTTAGATAATGTATGATTTTAATAATGCTGGAAAAGGATTGATGAATTTAGAACAATCAAGTATACTGGAGGTATAAACCTAAAAGTGCAAACTAGAAAAATACAAGTTATAAAGTATGAAGGGTTAAGAGTTGTGATTTAAGAATACATACCCAGGAATAGTCAAATTGAGCATCCATTGAACATGACTTATATATATATATGTGTGTGTATGATTGGATATTAATATGATTGAGCAACTTAATAATGTGTGAAATATGTGTGTATTGCATGAAAATAGATACGTAAGTTGATCGTCAACATCTATACATTGCCGGGTCATCAAGACAATGGCTTATCTGGAGCGTATTATGAATCAACCTAGATGTTTTCTCAGTAGGATTGATTGTTTCTATTTAAATTTTAGCTATTGAACTGTTATTAATGTGATTGAGATAATTCCAGACATTTATGGTCTGAGCAGTTTGATAATTAAGATTGTATTGGGGTGTTCCTAGTTGAATGTGAATTGAGAAAAATATGTATGCTCAACAAAATGTTGAATGTCGGACTTAGATATGATAAATATGTGAAAATGATTATGCATTACGAAATGAAAGATATTGTTAGCATATTTTGTGAAATGATTCATTTCATCAAATTGATATGCATGATCTGATAAAGGAATTGTAACCGGAGTGATAAGTGAAAAAGAGCTTAAAGCTCAGAAATGCACATAAAGAGCCACAGGTGCAGTTATTAATGAGCCCGATATCCACAAAGGGTATGGGACAGTTATGAAACGAGCTCGATATCCACAAAAAATACAGGACAATAAAAAGGCGTTCGATCATAACAAAACAAAAATGAAAGTGGAATCACATGTGCATATGCATTTGCAAATATATATATCTTTACATGTATTATGCGAAAGATTGCAATGAATTACTAAATTATGATGACATAGTGATATGCAATATTTGTGTACATGTTAATGAGATAACTAATTGAGCCAATGATCAAATTATTCTGAAATGAGTGTATGAAATATGATGTGACATTTAATATTTGATTATATGATTTATTTGTGAATTGGATTGTGAATTGTCCTTGTATTGATATGAGTGAGCACATCGATGATGGTTCACTCACTAAGTTCGCAAACTCATCAAAATTGCAATGTTGTCTTTCAAGTTTAGAAGAGATCTATCTAATCTAGTTGAAGTAGCTACTGCATTTGGACATAAGCTAATGGTCGGGATCAGTTGTACCTGCAAATGTCTTCAGTAATTTTATATCTGAATTGTATTTCTCAACTGTTGTACAATATATGTGTGAATTCTGAAATGTAATGAGATTTATGACTGGATATTTTTGTAAATAAAATGGGCCAAACTGAATATTGATTTGCTTAAGATGTGCTTGATGCCTGAAAATTTTGTAATGAGTTGATATGATTGTCTTAACGTGTTATCCTTGTAGAGTATGTTCTCGAATATTCATTAGTACGCTCGAGCATATGATCTATGAGAGTGGTATGTTACAAGTAATAGCAACTATAGAGTAAATGTCGGTGTGATCATATTTACATTAATGCATCGGATCCCATCAGAAATCTAAAGTTAAATATGCTTAGGCGAGAGTAGTACTAGAATGGTTGACCTCCTAAGAAGTCCTTGTTTTGTACCCCTAAAAAATATTTTCAATTTTTAATATTTTCATAAAAATATAGAGTAAATGAGGAGTTATATTTGTAACAAGTTGAAACTTTATGCTATTATTTAATAAAATTTATAGTTCCAACTGATTGTATGGTTCCTTTGTTGGAATAGTTTAAAGCTTTAGTGTTGGAAATTTAAAAAATAAAGAGAACATTAGAAGAACAACTAAAAGATTACGAGGAGATGAGCTATGATTTAATGCTTAAATATGTTATAGCTAGGCACAACTCAAAAGTTCGATCAGAGAATATTTTGGTAAAGGTATTGTAGCCATAAATTTTTTATGGCAAATAAAACATTAAGAAACTTGAAAATTTCTTGTGAGATATGAAGAGATACTTTGTGATGGCAAAGCTGTTCAATTGGAAGAATATGCCAATCACGACGATGTACATGTTGGATGATGCAAAGATTTAATGGAAAATGAGTACCTCAAATGCCATCACTAGAGATAAACCTCTCGTTAATAGTTGGGAGAAAATAAAGAAGGAGCTAATGTATTAGTTCCTCCCTAATAACACTTTTTAGCTTGTAAGAGAAATTTTGAATAGTTTGAAGCAATAACTCTCTATAAGGGAATATGTAAGAAAATTCACATTTTTCATATTAGAAGTACAAAACATGTTAAAGGAAAAAATAAGTCGTTCAACTTTATAAACACTTGTAGATTAGGCATAGGTTGAGCTTTGAAGGTGAAATGTAAAGGACCCCCTAGTGCAATTACAACTACAGAAAGTCAGACAAGAAAAATGGCAGAACTCACTTTACTTATGAACGCAAAAATGAAAGGTGAGTGAGGGACAAATGAATTCCATAACCTCAAAGGATCAAGGAAAATAAGGTAAGGGCTCGATAGAAGAAGACAACCCCAATATGTCTTTATTAGAACAATGAGCCTTAAAAAGGAGTGTCCAACCAAAGTAAACTAAGCCTTAAAAAGGAGTGTCTGAGCAAAGTAAATATCTGAAAAAATGGTAAATGGTATTTAGGTGATGTATTAATCAAAAGGAAGACTTGCTCTTGTCTTCAAATTTTGGCTAAGGAAATTTCAAGGGAACAACTTGTAAAGGAGTGCTCCCAATGTTAATGAAGGGTGCCAAATTCTTATAATATGGATGGTTTATTAAACTCCTAAGTCAAAATAGTAGAAGTATATAAGTGTTGACAGGTCTTGGCCTATATTTAAAACTCGGATAGATATAAAAGTGGCATATTAACAAGGAAACAAAGTAAAGATTTATGAGTAGGCAAGGCAAATGGTTAGTGTCAACAAAATCGAGAGACAGTTAACATACGTTGGTGTGCATTAGCAAAACTATTTGATGATAGGTAAGATCTAAATACGAGACTAAATATAATTGGATTAGATCTCCGTGCTAACTTTATGAAGTTAGTGATAAAAGTGGATAGTTACCATTCTTGGTCTTTAAATTCTTATAAGCCTTTATAAAAGCATAATTTATAATTCATCTAAGTATTAATGGTGTTCATTTAATCACCTACTTAGAAAGAGTCAAGAGCTTTTTTGGATAAATATGTAGATCTAATCCAGTTCTTAAACTTAAATTAAACTATTTAAACCTAACTTAAACTAATAATTTACTACAGTGATTTTAACTTATTAATTTAAATAGAGTGTAATTGATTCAAATCATGTTTAAGAACTGAGTTAGGTTATGGTCATTTGTTTAATTTATGGATGATGTTCATACAACGTGTGCTTTTTTAAACCAACATATAAGAGAAAAATTTTTAAAAAATTAAAAGTTAAAAGAAAATTTTCCATAATTTTAAAGATTAGGGAATTCTTTTAGAATTTATTAGACCATAAAAGAGGTCTACATCTTTTACTTGAAAAATATATTAAAAAAATATTTTATTTTCTTTTTAATGTACTAGGTTTATGTCCAGGATACTTTGTATCTTATGATGGTGTAAAATGAACATGTCATTCAAATGGTTTATAGGTTTTATGTCCAGGATACTTTGTATCTTATGATGGTGTAAAATGAACATGTCATTCCAATGGTTTATATTATGTTGGTAAAATTTGTACTTCATCATCCCACTTATCTGTAGTGTATCTTGAGTTGAGTTCGACTGTCCACATTTGACACCATATATGAGAAAGCCTGCAAGTATAGATTTTGGAAATACTGTATTCATGTTGTCATCAAACAGAAGATGCCACTGCTGCCAAAGAATCTTACACGCCTGTCTTTCTATCTCTCCTTCACCTTCCGACAGAAATCTTCTGTGAAAATACTCGAAATGGTTCAACTTGTTTTCTTGGTCAAGCCACTTTCCAATTAGGCAGGTACTTTAATGGAGAAAAGAGTGACAGCTATGGTGGGATGATACAAAAGGAAAAACAAGACACATACTTAAAAAGTGAGGGGTCTCGCGATATTTGAATTCCAACACATATTATTAGTTATTGATTAGCCTCCAAGACAGCAAGGTCACATAGTTTTACAAAATCTAATAAATATATTGGAATTAGGTTGGCCTAGGGTTTTTTTAACCACAATTTAATAAAATTAACAATTCAAAATTTATATTTTTGTGAATGTTAAATTATTTCCGGTAAAAGTCTAAAATAGTATGACTACGCCATTTTGTCAATTAAATTTAATATAAACACGATTTTAAATGAATATAATTAATAAAATATAAAAAGTATCAACATCTTTATTTTCTAAAAATTTTGTAAATCTCCAAGTTTAATTTTTAGAATATATATCCATTACTTTAGATAATTCTTTAATAAGCTAAAAATCAGGAGATCCAATGCTTGATTTTAGTTTTCTAAGAATTAAGTATAATTGATCAAATCATTATGTCATTGCTTAATTATGTATTATTATCCTATGTTTAACATTATTTATTAAATTTTAATTATGTGTAATTATGCAATGTTTATTTTTTATATTATTGGTTTTAACATTATTGTAAACTTCGATTATGTTGAAAGGATGACAACATTTATTACTTATATTAGATTTGAAATTATTCTCAAATTTCAAGTATGTGCAATATTGTATCTCTCTCTTATATATTATTAAAATTGGAATTATTTTAATACAATGTCAAATTATGAATTTTGAATTTTTATATGAACTAAATTTTAAGTGATTTATATAAGAAGAGGTTTATATTTAACTCAAAATTTTAAAATATTAAATTGTTTATATATTTTATTCATCATCACTGGTATCACAAACACTCACCCTGTTGAAGTTATGTTGAGTGCGAAATTTAGAACGGTTCGATAGTACGCAACTTTACCCTTATTTAATAAAGAGATTATTTCTAAGAGCCTGACGTGCTATTATATATTTTATTAGGACATTAAAATTGGTAACTTAATTTTTGGTAAATTAAAGAAAAGGATTAATAATAAGTTGAATCTTTAAAGAAGCTCTAAGAAAGAATATAATTGTGATCCGAACGGGAGTTTGGAGTATAAACAAAGAAAAGACGGAAGAACGCAAGCCAAGCCATGGCTTGAAAGGGAGAGTTTTGGTTTTGGGGGCTTTGACTTCAAAGAAACTAGAACCCAAAGCAAGGCAAAAGCGATCTGCTACTGTATCTTTCTCTTTCTTTCTTTGTCTCAGGGAATACCCAACAAAATGTACCAGTAAACCTCCAAAAGATCCGAAACAAGGCCAAACAACCAAATACTTCAATCACAAAATCTGAGATTGTTGATATTCTTAGTACTGACCCAACACATCATTCTCTATGTTGTCTCCTCTTGCTCGGATTCATTCCAAGTAAGTATCTTTATCCATCACTTTCTTCAGCTAACTCACTCTGATCTCTAAAGCTCCTTGCTTTCTTTTTAGATCACTGGCTCTGGCTCTAAATCTTTGCTCAAAATTCTGTTCTTTTTTTTTTATGGGATGTTGTAGTATCTCATTCTCTCCCTCCTTGCCTTTCTGTCTGTGCCTCTGGCAGATCATTATTGACTTGGTTTTCTGGTTGATCAAGGCTTTAAATCCCAAAAGTAGACCACAAAACAAAAGCTTTCGAATCCCAAAAACAGTTTTCTTTTTTTTTTTTGGTCTGAATTCATAACTTTGCTATCTGTCATATCGGTTCCTTGAGATTTTTTGGCTTCTGAAAATTTTTTTATGATTGTTTTAGATCATTTAGATGTGTTTATTTTACTGCTTAAGGTTCCTGAAAATTCTAAATCTATAGAAGTGTGGATTTCAATTTGCATGTGCTCAGTATTGACTATTGTTCTTATTTCTTGAGACGGGTCGAACTTTGATCTCTGTGAGTACTGGATGATCTAGGAACAGCTTTGTGCGTGGACTTCTTTTCTAGTGGTGCTTACTTTTTACTTGTGTTTGTTTGTGTTTGGGTACCAATTTCTTATTTTGCATTCACTGATTGCAACTTATCGAGTAGCTAAAACAGACCATGTTGAGATACGAGGATTAGCTTCAAACATGGGGTGTGTTCTTGCAAGAGAGGTATCTTCAGGCATAGTTTCGGGGAGTAAAGGGGTCAAGAACCCGAGCGTGGAATCTGGTAGGACAGTGGAAAATGTATCGGCGACAAAGACGGATGCTAGTGGTGTTGTGGAGGAAAAAAATGAGGGAACCCAGAAGGAGGAGCAAATAAACGGGGATAAAAAACCTAAAGGGGAGAGGAGGAGGTCCAGACCAAACCCTCGTCTGAGTAATCCACGCAAGAATTTGCATGGTGAGCCAGTGGCAGCTGGTTGGCCACCCTGGCTATCTGCGGTTTGTGGGGAGGCACTCAATGGTTGGATCCCACGACGAGCAGACTCATTTGAGAAAATTGATAAGGTTCGGTGCCATCTTCCGAATGTGTTTTGTGTTCTCCCATGGTGATACTGTAGTAATTACAATGTGATGGTCACTATTGAGATTTTCAAATGCCATCGTGATGCTTAGTCTCAAATGCCTAATGCAGATATTTTAAAAATGATCCGTTATTACAGACAGTTATAATTGTAGTAAGTTTCATTCCTGTGGAAGGACATATGACGGGCAAAGTCATTTGAGATAAAAACTCCATGATGTGTATTCTGATTTTTCTGTTGCTTATTCAATGTTTTTCCTTCATAATTGTTGGCAGATTGGATCTGGGACATATAGCAATGTGTACAAAGCTAGAGATATGTTAACTGGAAAAGTGGTTGCCCTGAAAAAGGTAAGGTTTGATAATTTGGAACCTGAGAGTGTGAAGTTCATGGCCAGAGAGATCCTCATTTTGCGAAGACTGGACCATCCAAATGTTGTAAAGTTGGAAGGTTTGGTTACTTCAAGGATGTCATGTAGTTTATACCTGGTATTTGAGTACATGGAGCATGATTTAGCCGGACTTGCCGCAAGCCCAGCAGTAAACTTCACAGAGCCTCAGGTTTGCTTGATACCATCTCAGGATTTAGCTTTGAAGTATATTCCTATGCTTCCAATGTGGACAACATACAAAATATAAAACATTTGTTTCTATCCCAGGTTAAATGTTATATGCACCAGCTATTATCTGGACTTGAGCACTGTCACAATCGTGGTGTACTTCATCGTGACATCAAGGGCTCAAATCTTCTTATTGACGATGGAGGAATACTCAGAATTGCTGATTTTGGATTGGCGTCCTTTTTCGACCCTAATCACAAACATCCAATGACTAGTCGAGTTGTAACTCTATGGTATCGACCACCCGAGCTTCTTCTTGGTGCTACAGACTATGGTGTGGGGGTGGATCTCTGGAGTGCAGGTTGTATATTGGCTGAGCTACTGGCTGGGAAGCCCATCATGCCTGGTCGTACTGAGGTAGCTATCTATGCTTCTGATGGTTTTTAATTTGAGTATCTCTGGCTACTATTTAGGTCTATTCATTAGGCTTCTATGCATATAGTCCCTGGTCAATTCAATCCTGCTATTTGGAGGGGGCTTCCATGCTTGTAATGGCGTAGGCCTACTTTATTTAAGGTCTTATTTACACGAGAACTTTGAACCCTTTTGTTTCTCATGTAAGAGGGCTGAACCTAGGTTTAACACAGATAAACACATTCTTATGCATCTTTGTCAACTTACCCTATTCCATTTTTTCCCTTTTATGAGATTCACATTTATTTATAGCTTCTGTGATTTGATTTCGTATTTGATGTTTGTTTTTATATTTACTTTGTTTTAGAGTTGCTTACTTTGTTTCTCTGTGTGGTAAGGCTTCTTACTTGATTTATAGAAATCACTGAACAACTCCTGTATAATACCATTGTAATGGTAATGTTCTACAATGTTGTAGGTAGAGCAATTACATAAGATCTACAAGCTATGTGGTTCACCTTCAGATGAATATTGGAAAAAATCAAAGTTGCCAAATGCAACCTTATTTAAGCCCCGGGAGCCTTACAAAAGATGCATAAGAGAAACATTCAAAGATTTTCCACCATCATCACTTCCCCTCATTGATACACTTCTTGCAATTGATCCAGCAGATCGGAAGACAGCAACTGACGCTCTAAGAAGCGAAGTAAGTATTCACACTGTTAATTATTGTTGTTGTTTTCAAGTCTTATTCTATGTCATGTTTCTGTTGTTTCCGGTGTTTCTCTACATAAACTTCCTACATTGATTAAATATGATGAGTATCTGTCTTATGGATATGATGGTCCAACCCTTGAGTTGTACACTAGAGAGGTACATTGTTCATCTTCTAGTTAAAAATAAATCTTGATGTCATAAAGTTTGTAATTTTACACATGGCTACTTCAAATTGACTATAATCATCAGACTGCTATTGAATTCTTCTTTTTCTTCTTCTCTCTAAATCTCAATTGGATTGTATCGCTGCTTTTAGCATACTTACTAAGCATATTTATTGTGCCAATATTTATGTGAACTCCTAATTGTTTAACATATATTGTCACTGCTTATGGGGTATCTTACATTGAACTTTGTCACATGGTCTTCAGGAACAAGTCACATCAGCTGGTAAAATTATTAGCAGTTCAAAAATTATTTTTCATGTGTGATGCAGTTTTCATTTATTCCAATGACTTTTAGCCTCAAGATGTTACTAGAATCTCAGAAAATGAGTTGGGAGTATTTGTCTACCTATTCTTGACCCTTAATCTGGACTACATTGAGACCACCGTGGGGCTAGTTGATTGAAAGCTCATGCCGGCTTGAGCACTGATGGAATCATCTGATCATCCCATGTGCCACCATAAAGGGACCAATGAATTGTATTTGGTTTGATATGGCACTAAGGTTGAAGGCATGTCAAAGTTAATACCATAAAATTACACAAATGTCTCCCCAAATCCAAAAAAGTTTCATTTTGAGTCAACTTGGAATTTTTTGATGTTAAATTACTAATGTCTTCTCACAGGAATTCTTTATGAACTCTGGGTTGAAACCCTTGCAACCATCTAATTTGTTTCTAATGCAGTTCTTCACGACGGAACCTTTTGCTTGCGAACCTTCTAGTCTCCCAAAATATCCCCCAAGTAAGGAGATTGATGCTAAACGACGTGATGATGAAGCGAGAAGGTGCCTCTGTAGACTTCCTCTGTCATTTTACTCTTTACTTCCCTTTTCTGCTAAATCCTACCATGACAATCATGTGTGTGTCCTGATTTATTATGTAGTGCGTCCTTTTGTAGTTCAACTGGGATTTGCCTCTGCCCCTTTGAACCTTAAAGTGTTCAACGTGCACTTAACATCTTGTTATTTTCATTCAAAGTGCTGCATATGTGGCTAAACTATATGCATTTGATTGTGCAGATTGAGAGCTGCTGCTAAATCCCAAGTTGATTCTGCAAAGAAACCACGGCCCCGTGAACGGGCAGCAAGGGCTGTACCCGCTCCAGAAGCCAATGCGGAGCTTCAATCTAATATTGATGTATGTCTATTTTATTTAGTTTGTTGCTCTTTAAAATTCTATAGCAATGTGACAGAGGATCATGGTTTCCTCAGCAAATGCTAACTAGGACTGCATTCAAGAGTAATAGTTTCATATCATCAATACCTCTTTGGCCTACCCAGCAATGTGTAGTCCTCACTATGCTTCCTTTCACTGTTACCGACCACAACTTTTAAACCTAAGACATTTATACTCATGTTTGCTTGTATTGCTTCCCACGATGATATTATGATAATACCATACTGACTTTCTTTTCCGTTAAACAGAGACGGCGCCTAATTACACATGCCAATGCAAAGAGCAAGAGCGAAAAGTTCCCTCCACCTCACCAGGATGGAGCACTTGGCTATCCTTTAGGGGCATCTCAGCATATAGATCCTGCACACGTACCTCCTGATATTCCTTTTAGCACCACCTCATTCATCTATTCAAAAGATTCAGTGCCAACTTGGTCAGGCCCTTTGGCTGACACAGCCGGTGTCGGTGGCCCAAAACGAAAGAAGAATGTTACGAGCAATACCCGGCTTAAAGGAAAGAGAAGCTTGGTTTAGGTACCTTGTGCATACATTTGAGAAACGGAACATACAAAAATATGGGCGTGACACTGCTACTTGATGCAAGTGTGTAACATCACTGACTACTCTTTCTATTCATATTTGGTTGGAAAAACAGAGGGAGGTTGTTGCATCTCATTGGGCGTGGAAAAGCAGCTTGTGAACATATAGAAGACAATTGTTTGACCAAAATGTGGTCGAGGGGTGAAGTCAAAATTTCCATACTTTACATTTGATTTTGTTCATCTTCGTTATAGAAAAATTTGGCATCTTTTGTTGAAATGGTGAGATAATTTCCCTATAAATTGTAAATCTTGTTTATTCTTTACTTGTTAAAACCTGGTTGATGAGATTTTGGTATGGTTTAGTCTGTTAATTCGTTGGAAAGCAAGTAATATATTCTTAACGGCCATCTTCTTTCGCTTTTGTTCCTTGCAAACTGACTCTCTCATGTCTTGTCAAGGACAACTAGGTGATAGCGATCCATATGTTCATTGTTCACTTATAACCTCAAGCTATTCACTTATTTCTCTTTTTTTATTTGATGTGAAAATGCACAGTTGCTGGTCTTTTGGTTTTCCGAAGTTTTTAAACAGTCTTCGGCTTACCATCTGAAGCACCGAAGCTTGGCCCTTACAGCATGGCATATTTGTTTACTTAGAAGCCTTCACATGGACTGATGGTGAAGCTGTCACACAATCTTATAGATCTTTTTGTTTAGAGTTTTATTAAAAAAATTAATTGTCTGAATTATAAAAAGAATAATGTAAATTCATATGTAAATATTAAATTATCTACTTATAGAAAACTTTACGTAGCACCGTCATGTTCAAAAAGGGATAATTAACAATAAGAATAATTGTCATATCTTCTATTATCTTCAGTATTTTTCACCATAAAAATTATTGAAAACAAGATCTCTCCTCATTGCATTTATGTATCTTCCCTAAATTATTTTTAATCATTGTTTTATTGAGGTTGGGCATAATAGAGCCAAAAGACTAGCATGTATTATATTTCTTCCTCACGAGAGTAATCAATCTCATAGACTAAAGTATGTAAATACTTAAACAAATATATGAGCGCTTGTCAGAGAACAAGTTTAATAAACTGACTCGATTTGATAATTTCATTTGAAATATTATTTGTATGTTTATAGAAATTCTTATTGTGATGATTGTACAAATGATTCTTTAACTTGAAATCTCTAAAGTATCTCATATGTGAATTTATATGTTTTTTATACTTCCTATAATTTACGTGGAAGTAGCTCAACTAGTAGTCATTAGATATAACATGAACTATGTGGAAGCAGTTAAGTAATCAATATATGATTCATCACTCTAAAATAGTCAGGGAAAATCTTTATTGTTTTCGATTAGCATTGATTCAGAAAATCCTTGATCAAGATAAAATGACACTTTGAAAATAGTGTCATCAAAATACTAATAGTAATTAATATGAATGGACTCAAATAAAGTAGATATTAATTTTATACTTGACGTAAATTAAATATACAAAAAAATCATATGCAAAAAGATGAGTCAAAACTACTTTGACATTTCTAATATTTGGGTGATCATGCTGTATTACTAAACATTAATCTTGATTTATAGATATAAATTATTCAATTAAAAATTAAAGATAAATTGAAAAAGTTCAATTTATCTAATCTTAATTATAATTTAAAGTTATAATTTATACCTATCGCCTACATATTTAAGAACCTAACAAGTCACATCAAAAATAATTAAAGAGAAAAAGGTCATTGAATCAAGTTAAACTTACTGTAAGGTTTAAAAAATTTTAAAAGTTAAATATGAGATATCTAATAAATAAGGATTGATATAAAATATTAGAGATCTTATTTAGGCTTAATGTATTTAATTAAAATTAATAATAATTTTAACAAAAAGGTTAATTGAAATTAGAATTATATTTCAACCAAATGATGAAAAGATTCAAATCATATTTTTAATAACATAGCTATTTAATGATAAATATGCCTTTTGCTTCTTCTTTTTTTGTTGGGTTAAACTTACACTCGTACTCTTAACCTAACAAATGTAACACGATTTTGCAAGCGTTCTGCCGATTTCAGCCCTTGCCAATCAATGTACATTTATTCTTACGCATAAAGCTTGGACGTCTGCTGTTGTTATGTGATGCCTAAAACTTGGGAGAAAAACTTTCTGATATTCCATTATTGCTTCTAGGTGTAACCAATTGACGGATTACGCTAAGCATTTCTGTGTTCTTTTTAGTTACTAGCTCGTAGATGAAGGTTATTAACCTCCCTACGTAATAAATGCAAAAGCGATCGTTGACAGGTAAGGCAATCATGAGTGTGATACATACAAACTTACTGTATATATGACTGGTAGTTGAGAATAGCGGATAAGCTGTTAGATACCAAAGATTACATTGTTGATAAAAATGTGATTACTCAGCCAGAAATGATTATAAATACATACACGTACTTCTGCCTGTAAACACCGGCAACGTTTTCAGGGTGCTACGTCCTGTTTCTTAACATTGTACAAGTCCGCTGCCGTTACCTCATCTTCACCAGCTGAGAATGGGACCTGGAGGACCCGGACCACCGGGATGGGGCCCTGCCCCTGGCGGACCAGGGCCTTTTTGCGGCCTTTGCGACTTTATAAGCTCATGGTATGCCATTTATATCTACGTTATGTTCATGTTCCAACAAAATGCGATTCACTGATACACAAATTTGTGTGTTCTTCGTTGGCAGCTTGAGTTTCTTGTGCTGTTGCTGGTTGCTACAGGACTGTTTTGGTGGACCACCTGGACCCTTCGGACCTCCTCCTCCTCCTTGATCAGTGACACTCCACTGGACAAAGGAGTCGCCAGTTCAATTTATTTCTACTTCTTATTTTTATCAAACCTTTGTTTTGTCGACATAATTCCTATGTTCTTTGGACCCGGAATTATGTGATGTTCTATCAGATAGACTTGGTGTTGTTGATCAACTAGTGGCATTTGTTTCATTCTGCGATTGGTTAATGTATGGTTTCGAGTAAAATGAACTCACAGTTATCCCCATCAAGAGTCCTTTCCAGGACATTGCTTTCACCATACAGTCTTATCTTCCTTTTCATCGTCCAGCTAATTCTGATAAGAGTTTGTGATCTAATTGTTAAATTAATTAATGTGGACTAATATAATTTCACAATAATTAATATTTTACTCTTGTGTATATGACATTTGGGTAATTTTTTAATCTTCGTATTCTTTTTACACATATTTTTGAAAACTTTAATTGTTAATAATTTGTATATTATTCATATAGGTTTTAGGCAAGTTTTTTAAAACAAAAGAGTTAAAATTTTGGATGTTTTGGAAGCTTCATCCATATGGCAAAAATGTCTTGTTTTATGAACTCTTTTTTAGGTGATTTAATGTTTAAAATGGTCCAATTGATCACTTAGTTTATGTAAGAAGAGAAAAAAATCCTTTAAAATCGGTGAAACGACATCCTCATTAACGAAATGTTATTAGGTCGAGTCGTGAGTAATCAATGAGTTGTATAACCCAATCTAAAGGTTAGAGATAAAGTATTTACAATTATGTTTTTTTTTAATTCAACCCGTTTATCATTTCTTGATCAAACAAATTCTCTTCAGAGAAGCTTTTGAGTTATTCGCTGCTTCCGATTTTGAGTCATTTACAATTATGTCACCTCCAATTATTTATAATTATAGCATCTCTAATTATTTACAATTTATCATTTTATTTTATTTACAATTATGTCATTTTAGTATATTAACTTTTTTTTGGTTAACAACAATAACAACAAAAATAATGATAGCGACGATGATGATAATGATGATGGTCATAAATTATAGCTACGGAGGAGTGCCTTGGCATGCTTTATGTTTAATAGTTTTGTTCCAAGATAAATATTTTATCCATTCATAAGTTTGCTATACTTAGGATAATTTAACACGTTTACTAGTTATCTTTTGTTTGAAGTAGCATTTATTTATGTTAATTTTTTATTATCATGTTTTGGACATATTTGAATATTGTAGGCTTATAAACTCATTTATCACAAGTCTAGGAATTTGAATATTTTTTTGTTGATATTATTTTATTGTAATATTAATCAAATTTTCTGCTAAGATCTATATGATCAATGAAATTATTCTATTCCCCCAACTTATTGATTCTGAAACTTCAAAGCGAGTGCGAAGATCTTCTCTCATCTCACTTAATGGATGGGTTTATTGTTTGGTAGGGTGTTTATTTCATTGAAGAGACTAAATTGAGTATTATGAATCAAAACAAATTTATTATCATTTCGATAGTTTATTGATACATTTGATTATGACATTTAATGCATTGCCTCTTACTTGTGCATGATTTTATTTTTTATGCTCAATAGACTCTGGCATTCAATGATCACTTTTGTGGATTATTTTAAAGAAGTTGGAGAAAGGATGAATAGTATGATCATGTATTATATGCATATTAATGTTGTTCCTATGTTTTTTCTTTAGTTTTGAACAATTCGAAACTCTCAGTCATTTTATTCTTATGGGACGAATATCAAATCATAAGTTGAATCTCTTATGATGAACTTATCAATCACAAAATTGTACATGATCTCGAGGAAGACTCTCCTCCTAGCCTATATAAATTTTTGCTTTGATTCCAAGTAAAAACTAATAGAAATTTAGCAAAGGATGAATTCTCTGTGTTTTAATGTGTTTAAACTATTAAAAAGGAGTATTCATCCATTGATTTAGTTATACAATTAAGGAAAATCACATGACTAGACATATACCATGGCTAATAATAGGCAACTGCTACGTAAGTTACACATGTTATATACATTACCAAATTTAATTCAATTTTTGTTAAAACACTTACAATTTGACTTTTCGGAATATGCTGAGCATGAACATAAACAATTCCGACTTTTTCCCCTATTCCTAACGTAAATCTGTTCTAAGAACAGGTTGCCAAAAACATTTTTTAAACCAACCAAATCTGAGACACAGAGAGTTGGGTTTGTTCCAGGTATTGGAACTAACAATAAACCTGAGTACCTCTCAGGAAGTTTTTACCAATACAGCACTACATCCCATACAAGGTTTTCATAGCAATTGCCAAATTCTGTAGCTCATACCTCCTCTACTAAGATTGTAAATTTCCTATCATTAAGAAAAATAAGAAGTTGTCTTCTACTAATTTCATTCTGTCTCTTCCTTACACTTTTGGCCATTAATTTTCTGCTTCCTCCATTACTAATTTACCACTACACACGATCTTTTCTTGGCTGGTTTCAGATTCTGCCACTTCATATTAACGTGCATGGGCCCCCTTCCTACCAACCCATTAAACCACTACCTTATCCTGAACTGTTGAGGTTTGACAATTAGGTTTGAGCAGCTGTTTTCATCATACCACACAGGACAGCTCCTTTTCTATACTTACTAGTCCAATTTTATATCATAGATACTTGAAGCTTCCTTAGCCATAAAGAGGCTTTACGTGCTTCCTTAACGATCTAAGCTTCCTTCAGGTCGGTTCCAGAGACTCCTAAGGAAAATTCTGTCGAAGAAAGACAGAGAAAGAACGAAGAGATGCCACCACCAGGATGGGGACCACCGCCAGGAGGACCTCCTGGAGGACCTGGACTCTGTGGCTGCTGTGATTTTATGTTCAGAGGCATATGCAACCTAGTTTCTTCATGGTAAGCAATGTTTAATTTCCTGCTACTGTTTTTCTTCAAGATCAAGCTCTTGTTCCACAGTCCCAAAGCATACCTGAGCTTGAACATTCTTACTTTATTTCAGTAAGGTTGCTGAGTTAACTTGGGCAACAATGTTAGAGTTGAGACTTCGATATGTGTTCCATTTTCTTCTTAAATTGAATGCATTGAGGTTGAAATCCCAACATCAAAGCATAGTGAATGTTTTCATTTCAAATTATAAATATTAAATTAAATCCTTATTCTTAAAGATGATGTTAAACAGCAATTTTCACATATGTATTGGACATAGATGATTAAGATGGATTAATTTTCACCTTTTCGGTTCTGTTGAGTTGTCTTTGTGTTTTGGTGGCAGTTTCTATGTGCTGTGCTGCTGCTGTATTCTGGAAAACTGTTGCGGTCCAATATTTGGTGGGCCACCGGGACCACCTGGAGGTCCTGGACCATGGGGCCCACCCGGCCCACCCCGTTAATTAGACGTCCTGTGCCTTTGCTGTTTGTTCTGTTCGTTCTAAATAAGAGATCATGTTGTTCATTAACTATTTTCCGATTTTCGTTTAACAGTCAAATATAGTTTTAGATCAATCAAATACTGCTGCAATAAGCTTCCTATCCAATGATTCCAGTTCCTTAAATTCATATAATCCAAAACTCCTACTATCCGATTCGCTAAGGAGAAAAAGTAAAGAATGGATTGCCAAAAAACGCAAGCATAATAAGATCATGAATATATATATCTATAGAAATGAAGCAGACATCAAGTCTCTGTAGTTAATGAGCATAAAGCAAGCAGACCATTGCATTTAGAAAACGGTGAATCCTTTACATCTTCAAAATGTCTGCTTGTAACCATTTCAGAAGATGCTAAATGGTGATGATGAAACAAAATCGAAGAAGAATATTTGGTGGAAGGACTTCTCGTTGCTGTAAATTATGAGACTTGACTGAGCCCTCAATTTCCAAGTGGCAATTCATAGCAAAAGTACCCGCATGAGAATCACATTCTTGTTCCAATTTCAATCTTCTTCTTCAGATGCCTCCCTCAACCACTACACCAAATAAACGTGGTTGAATCAGATTTGGGTGGTAGTATGCTAATAAATAAATTTAACCATTTAACAAACTATTCATATCAAGCATGTATGTTAAGCAATGGGCATACATGAATAAGAGAGACATCTTACTTGAATGAATTTTTCTGACTGCTTGACAAAAACTTTATCTGATTCTTCTGCATCTTTTTTCTCTCCAGCCCACCTCAATATGGCGTCCTCTTCTACAACATCTTTGTCATATAAAAGATGCAAAATCTGAGACAAGATGGGAAAGACATTGACAAGGAAATCACATCTCAGAAATTCAAAGATCTCTATCAATCACAACACAAAAAAAGAAAAGGGCTATTTTTGACAACCAAATGCGGCTCCGAAATCTTCATGACAACAGAGCCATCTATTCGCTCAGTTTAACCTAAGAAAGCATAATAAATGAACAAACCACTCGAATAAAATTTTGTCTTCTACAAAATACATCCACAAACAAATTTCTTAAACCCTCACTTTGAAATTTCTCTTCGCACAGGACTATTCTGGCTATGGCTAGGATAAAATAAAATTGGTCTTTGGAGTTGGAATTTAGGAAATTTGGTTAAGCAGAGGAGAGACAAGTTGATAGATATCATTGTTCTGCTATATTAAATTAATACAACAAGCCCAAGGGAAAGAAGTCGTTCCTAAACACAAAATCATGAGATGGCTGTGCATGATTGTGTATTTGCTTGACAAGGCCAAAAAACATAAAATGCTGTTAATCATTTGTAAGTCCCAGACAAATTCATGAAGATGACTAGTTCTAAATTGTAAATACCTGCACAAAAGATGATGAGAACTCCTTGGCAGATTCAAGACACATTTCTTCAAATTTCAGTATCACCTCAATCTGTTCGTCAAGAATGAATAATGTAAATCACCAATGACAACTAAGGGCACTCCAAATAAACATGTTACCACTTCAATCTATTCAGTAAAATTGATTATTTATCAAAAAATATAAAATTGGAAATGACAAGAGCAATTATAAAATGAGAATTTAAGGTGAGCAAAGAAGGAGCGCAGGATAATCCAATTATTAGACATTAAGCATTTGTTGCAGAACAGAAGATAAGAAAAAACAGAAAAGAAAATCAAGATGTTAAAGTAACTCAGAAATTCAAGATTATAACCCATGTCTAACCTAGCTGTTAGCACTCCTAGTATTCCCACTGATGATCATGTTAGTGTTCAGCCCATAGCTCAACCCATAGTTCAGCAGCCTA
>JAOQML010000003.1:24923477-24948106 GCA_027568935.1 Erythroxylum urbanii
TTTGTCATTTGTCTGTGTGTGTGTGTGTGTGTGTGTGTGTGTGTGTGTGTGTGTGTGTGTGTGTGTGTGTATAACTAATTTCTTTTCTCATCTAAACTTTTAGGCTCTTATAAGTGCTATTGAAATCATATTGTCACATGTCACTCATAAAATGCGTAGAAGACACATTTACCACAATTGACATAGTTTATGAAGTGGAAAAGCTTAAGGAAGCAAATCTGTACCTATGTATGGTTGACTTATGTTAAAGATTTCAATGAGTAGTCCAAGAATTGATAAAATCTAACCAAGATGTACTGGAGCCTCACTTGATTACCTTAAAGAGTATTGGGCAAAAATTCAAGTGTCTAGTTATAGATAATAATATAAATGGGACTTTTAATTTTTGGATATTACTAATAAGGAATATAATTGTAATCAGTATGCTTGAAAGAATAAGGGCTATTGTCATAATGACAAATACAAATAGAATGGAATACATTCAAGTATGGAAGATAAAAATAAAATTTGTTATGGTTAAGAAGCTGGAAAAAATAACAAAAAGGAATTGTAATTGAGATTAGTATAGAATGGAATGGAACTTATTAGGTATAAAAAAGATGGAAAGTACATAGTCTGACTTGGTAAAGACCTTGTAGCTATAGGACACGAGAACTTTATAATTACCAATATCAGCATAGCATAAGTGTTACTCTTCATTCAGATTAGAAGATCGAAACATTTATTGGCAATTGCCATAAGAAAGATAGATTTTATCAAGTTTATCAGTATGTGTTGCAGCTAGTGATGAGAGACATATTCTAGCCACCCACAAATTATGAATAGGTTCATTCCTTATAAATAGGATGCTGCTAGAGAGAACTAAGAAACAAAAAAAAAAAGGATAAGAATGAACCAAAGAAGATGAAAAACCCAGGTAAAATGTCCCAAAAAGGTTAAATACAAAAGTGTAGAAAATGAGGAAACATTAGACATATATAAAAAATGTCAGAAATTAATAACAGCTATTAATAATCAATAACTAACCAATACAAGTTTCAAATTTGATATCTTGTTGTTATAATTGTAGACAATCAATAACTCATCAAAATTAAGGCAAATTCATTGCTTATTGTTACAAGTTCGACACTTGGGTTATAGATGAGCTTTAATAACATCAAATAAGACACCTTTATAAGTTATTACACACATTATTTACTATATAGTAGGAACACCATGATCATGGCTAGCTTTAAAAGTTTCTGTCACGATCGTGGCAGGGTCACCACAATCATAAGAGTTGTCTTTTGAGTGAAGTATGAACCAATTAATGCTATGGTGTTCCAATATGAGATAATTAGGCTTAATTAAGATTTTAAATGAACCTAGTTGATGATGAATGAGGTGATTAAGGTAAGTAAAGAGTATTAGAGATTAAAGAATGATTAAAAGGTGTTGTTAGTTGATTTTTGAGATGTGTATTGAGGAAATATACCCGGGAATTTGTCATTGAACATGCATTATACATGACATATATACATGTGCTTATGATCGAGTATTCATATGAATATGAAAAGTAGGAATAGCAACTGTATGTGTTTGCATATTATGGAAGAACACATTGAGAGACTACTTCTAGACGGTGCTAGAAATTCAAGGCAATAAGCTAACGGGAGCAAACTGTGAGTAACCTAAGATAGTCTCACTTCGATTGTGTGTTTGTTAAATTATGCATTGAATTATTATGTGATGTGTATGTACTGATTCTGGGCCTTGAATGTCCGAGGCATTTGATGCATGATTACCGTATTTGGAAGTGCTCATTGTATATGAATTTGACGAAATAAGTGATTCTCAACTTGTATGTTGAATGTTGGACCCAGGGTCCGATGAAAAATGTGAATGATAAAGAGAATGTGAATATGACTGAATGAGCATGATTGATTGAATACATGTGGTGCATACTATTACATGAATCCATGAAAGGTAAAGGCAGTTGTGACTGGAGTCACCAGTGAAAAAGAGCTTAAAGCTTAGAACGTGGTAAGAGCCTCAGGCTCAATATGTAAAATGAGCTCTGTATCCCCAACGGATAGGGGACAGTATTAATGAGCCCCGTATCTATAATGGATACGGGACAGTGAAAAAGGCACTCAGTCACAACAATGAAATAAATGAATGTGAGTCTCATGAACATTGCATATACTCATGATGTATCTATGTTTGAATGATTACAATGTATTATTGAATTATGTTGAATGAGGAATGTGAAAATTATGTACAACGTGTATTGTGATGCTATATGTTGATAAATGTAATAATGTGAATTATATGACTTCAGTGATTATTTGAATTGATGTGTTATGTGATATGGGTGAACCATCGAGGATGGTTACTCATAGAGTTCGCAAAATTTACCAAAATTGCAACGTTGACTTTTCAAGTTTGAGAGAGCCGATATAGCTTCTAAGGTAGTTTAGAAGAGATCTAGTGCTACTTTTAGATTGAAGTCATGGCTCAAAGGTCGGTCAGCTGGACTGAAGAACATAGACTAAAATTTTTGTATAATTCCTCCTGTATGTAGTATGTTTGTAGACAGAGCTGTAGACTCTGATAGGTTATTGATATTGTACATATATAGATGACTTGTAAAGCTACAATGTACATATTGTTTATGAAATGAAATGAGGAATTTGGGTTAATTATTATGACATTTATGGTTTTAATTTATGATGCCATGAGTTATGTGAAAGTGATGTAGTTGATGCATCGCTTCCCTCGACATGTGCTCAAATGTCCGAAGGGTGTACGGGCATGTGTCGGATGGGAGCGAGGTGTCACATAAGATCTTAGATAATTATGCGTTCAATATATATAAGAATCTTGTTTGTTATGATGAACAAGTAGTAATTTTCTTTGCTCATCATGTTAAAAATCGAGTTATTAGGAAAAATTTTAGAAGGTCAGGTGAGACAATTAGTCGGTGTTTTCATAATGTTTTAAATGCAGTAATGCATTTGCAAGATCTTTTGTTTAGAAAACCTAGGCCCATACCAACAAACTTTTCGGACCATCGGTGGATGTGGTTTAAGGTAGATAATCACCCTATTATTTTTATAAAAAAATATAGTGCATATGATTAAGATACCTCATTATTGTTTATTTCATTTGAATTGTAGAATTGCTTAGGTACTCTAGATGGGACATATATCAGAGTGAATGTGTCAATTAAAGCCTAGATTTCGAACTCGTAAGGGCGACATTGCAACAAATATGTTATGTGTGTGCACACCTGACATGCAATTTGTTTATGTTCTTCCTGGTTAGGAAGGGTCAGTAGATGGTCGAGTTCTTCGTAATGCAATTATCAGGAGACATGGATTAAAAGTGCCTCATGGTAAGCTTTCCTATATGATATAGGAAACTTGTTTGAAATTTTATATATGAGATAATGTAAATTAAATAACTTACGTAGTGTTTTTTATATAGGTTGCTATTACCTAGTCAATGCAGGTTATACAAATTGTGAGGGCTTCCTTATGCCTTTTAAGGGTCAAAGGTACCATTTAAATGAATGATGTTAAGGTTATCAGCCAAGAACTCCAGAGGAATTTTTTAAAATGAAACATGTGGCTGCACGCAATGTAATTGAGAGGTCTTTTGGGTTATTAAAAATTAGCTAGGCTATTCTTACGAGTCCATTTTATCCAATAAAGACACAATCAAATTATTATAGCTTGTTGTTTGTTTCATAATTTTATTAGGCAAGAGATGAGTTTTGATCTTATGGGGGGTGATTTAGGTGATTATTTTCACACAAATCCAGTTGTTGAGGAGGAGAGTATAACTGCTATTGACCTAACTAATGCTTGGACAAATTGGAGAATTGAATTGGCACGTGAAATGTTCAATGAATGGCGAACATCTAGGCAAAATAAAAATTGACATTTTTTAGGTGTTCTATTTGTTTGAGTATTAGGAGGTTATATATTGTTAAGTTGTTGTACTTTTATTGTTTATGTTGTACGATGTTATTGTAGGCTATATTGTTCTCGTAAGTTATTGATGCTTAATGTTAATAAAATGAAGAATTTTATGAATATTTTTATTTTCCTTTATTATGATGATTTTTTATTTATCAATATTGCTTTAATTTGGTTGATAAGTATGTCGAGGAAAGTGATAGAGACAAGGGATGTCGAGAATGAGAGGAGGGAATAAGGGAAAAATGTAACATATATATATATATAATTGTACTTCAAGTTAGGTTAGGTAGTTGAGCTTGAGAATGACCCAAATTTCTAAAAAAATTTTAAAAAGTAAGTGCTTAATTTGAAATACGGCCAATTGAAATTGAATTCGTTAGCTTCGAACCAGGTTAAACTAAACTCAAACTTACTTACTATAACTAATTGTCAATATTTTATCATAAATTAGATGATATATCACTATTTTAGCATACCCAAATACCAATCAATTATATTTAAATATTAAAAAGTTGGATTATTATATATTTTGATAAATTTTTAAAGAGAAAAATATCCTCTAAACCAAATTCAGAGTTATTTATTATGCCTAATTATCAGTATTTTGTTTGAAATTAGGAGGTACAATCACGACTTTAGCAAGCTAAATTAGCAAGATAAACAAAAACCTTCCCAGTCAAAAATATGAAGTCCCACCATTTGAATTTGGTGTCTAATACCATACCTAAAATGAGAGTTGAGAAAATAAATGGCTTGGAATCAATTTCAACAGGAACTCTCCCTTCCATTTCAGTAGAAAACACCAAACACAGTCCACCCATCCCGAGTGGCACACGCCTCAATCATTTTTATGTCCTATTGTTAGTGGAACAAATTTTATGTTCTAGATATGATATTTTTATCGTATTTTATTAAATTTTATTAACATATTTATATGAAATTTATATAAATATGTGGATAAGATTTAATTAAACAAAATTAAAATACTGTAACCAAAACAAAAGGTTTTACGTGCATTGTGATTCCATGTTACGAAAAGAAGTGAACTGGTTGAACAGAAGCTTATGGTCCTGTAATGTTATGGTAACGAAAAGAGCTCAATATGGTAAGCCGTTTGAATTTTTTTTTAAATGTGGAGAAAGAAGGATTTTTTAAATATCTTTTAATAGAACTAAAATTAATAGGTATCTCAAAAATGTTAACATAATGATCTCGCCCTTTCCTTTTGTAAATAAAACTGAAATATATCTTAATTTTTATTGTGATTTTAAACTGTTAACATAAATAACATTTTGATTTGGTGAAATGTTTAACCGTGGCCAGAACTAGTGATCAAACGGTCAAGAAGAAAGTAAACAACACTAGACAAATGAGATCATCCACACGGAATCACTAGTAAAGGCCCACCTAACTGACATCTACCTCGCTTTGTTAGTATCGGCCAACCAAAAAACACACCGCTATTTGTCGCTTATGGCTTTTGCATCTCAAAACCTTTCTACGCACACTTGTCTATATAACGCACTCACCACTCTCATTTTCACTTGCCTCGTTCTCTCCGTCCCTCGCTCTTTGCTCTGTACAACCAAAGCTCCTTAGGGTCTCTTCTCCATGGCGGCCACCGCCGGTTCTTCCATCTGCATGCAGACTCGTCCCTCTGTGGTAAATTCTCATCTCTCTATAGATCTGTTCCTTCTGTTATGTGATCTTTTTGATCTATTTTAGAGGCAATTCTTTTGCTTGATTTGATTATGTCTTTGCTCGATATTGATAATTAACTGAGGATCTTAGAAGTTGGTTTGATTTTGGATGGTGCTTCGCTTGTGGAATGTGATGTTTTATGATTTCTGGATTCGCTGTCGAAAAATAGTGTTAGTCAGTACTGCGGATGATGACTTGTTAATAAAGTTTGGATCTTTCAATATGATAGGTTTTGCATGTGAAGGTGTAACTTTTTAGATTTGTTAATGGGCTGTATTGTGTGTTTTAGTTGTACTTGGTGTGTAATTTGATACGGGCTTGATGGGACTGCAGTGCATGTCGTTGTTTTTAATGGGACAAATGCATGCTTCGAATGGGATATGACTTGGCTGCTTTGCTGATTGTTTTATTCTGTTGATTGGGTTTAGATTGTTGTTATTCTCTTCTTTCTTTTGTATTCTATTGACTGCAGTCTTTGTGCTTATATTTGCTAAGCAGGGCACAGCTAGATTCTCTAGCTTGAAGGCAATTTCACTCTCTACTCCAGGGAGAAACTTCATGTCTTTCAGTTTGCGTCCAGTTCCAGCTGGCCTTCGGGTCTCCTGTGCGGTAAGCTTTTTTCATTACACATCTTTTCTCACATTTTCTCGATTTTCACTGTTAACAGACTCTATAGGGCTCTTGGATGAGGATATGCAATGTGGCGAAGCCATTCTGTTAGTCGTTTGCATTTTTTTCTAAGCTGGCTGTAGATTTAGAAGATGTCGAGTTATATAAAACTATTGCTATCATGCACATATTTTCTTTTTAATTCCAATGGACCATGGGGTAAATATGCAGTTGCAAAGCAGCTTAGGTGCAATTTGGACGTCGGTCCACTCCTTAATTTAATCTGAGTACAATGTGCCATGTAAATATATTCTTTTATCCAAGTAACTGTTGCACAAACTGAATACGGTTGTGCAGGCCAAACCAGAAACAGTAGATAAGGTGTGCAAAATTGTGAAGAAACAGCTAGCTTTGCCTGACGATACTCAAATTAGTGGCGACTCCAAATTTGCTGCACTTGGAGCTGATTCTCTTGATACGGTACCCAAAGTTTAACCTGAAAGTTCTCAATTTTATTTTAAATTTATTTCCTGCAACATCTTTAAGCGCAATGAGTGCTTTGAGATGATGCCATTTATAATTAGTAGGTTTATAAGTGTTACCCCTAGATGATTGTTTATAACTAATGATTCAGATGGTAGGGGTAGAATACAGAGTTTAAATTAGATTTCTCCTGGACGGGGTACTTCAAGATAGTTTAATGAACTGCATAGACTAGGTTAAAATTTTTTGTTATTTGATGATGTAAGGAGTATCTGCAAGATTCTCTCTACTTGTTTTTCTTATGGGAGTTCAAAAGAAAGAGAAAAGACAGTCTAGCTCTTATTATTGTAGGAAAATTTGGATTGAGTCAATCTTCTAAATTGATCATTGTTCATTTAACTCTTGTTTAAAATCTCTATCATTACTCATAAGAGACTTGGAGCTAAATTAAAGCCACACTGATTTTGCATGCTATTGAACTTGTTGAGTACTTCTCTATCTGATAACATAGTTGGTGATGCTATTGATTGTATTTGTCACAATAACTAGTAAACTCCCGATGAATTCAATGCTTCCTTGATTATGCTACTTGTGGTAACTTAGTTGGCCGCTATCCTATGTGGTAAAAAATTTGGCGATGCTATTCATTTTACTTGTTATATGAACAACCACTGAAATGATTGATCATGTCTTTCCAGGTTGAGATTGTGATGGGGCTTGAGGAGGAATTTGGTATCAGTGTGGAAGAGGACAGTGCTCAAAACATTGGAACAGTTCAAGATGCCGCAGATCTTATTGAGAAGCTGGTTGAGAAGAAAGCTTAGAAGAAGAGAAATGCAAATTTTATGAACCTTTTTCTTTTTAAATGCGTTATGTGTCCTATGTTAGGCAGTTACAGATGGAATGCTTGCAAGTCAAAACTTGTTGTGAACTCTGCTTTTTGTTGATTTCAACTGGGAAAAAAGTAATTAAGTTATGAGATTATGATGTCAGTGTGTTTCGCCTACTCCTTACTAATCTCTTTTGTCCCTGTAATTTTCTAGTTATTCTATTCATGAAGCATAATTTTCTCCTTTCACCATTGTCAAGTGGTAAGAAGCATTTGATTATTTCTTTGACAATTAATTGTTGTTAATAAGACTAAGAACATTTTCAAAATTTAGTTATCTGATCCAATGATTAACTTATAAATTTTTAAAAATACAATCCTCATAGCTTAAAATCTATCATAGAATCTTTTAAAATTAGGGATTTCCCCTCTAATTATGTCTCAAAAGTGAACATGTCATACGAATTACTGTTCGTAATTTATTTCCTCAAATCCAGAACCTTACATAATGAACATTCATCGAATCTTCCAACTTCTTTAACACTAACAACTTTGCTTTACAACATTGTATAAGTGTAAGTGTATTGGTATATATCTCATTCACATCATCAACTTTTTACATCCCAATTTAGAGTACTAAATTTGCTTACTTTTTAACAAGTCAATTATCAATTTCTTGTGGGTCTCCCTAGTGTTGTTTTCACAACAACTTTCTTCTTATTGATTAACCAATTGCCACATACCCTTTATGGACAACCTAACTCTCGCCAAACCTCGTGTTTGTTGCATAAATTCTGTCACTTGCATTGTACCCACCCTATTATAACATACGTTTGAATAACTTCTTTGAATTGTTATAGACTAATAAAGTTCATTCCACTAACAAAATCCATACTAATATAATATGCTTTTGGATTCTAACCAATTCTTTCATTTTTCCCTTTTTTATGGAACTTCTCCACGTTTTAGAGTCATTTGGTTCTAAAGTTACAACAACTCCATTTCATCAATACCCTTAGTTGCATGTTCATGTCCATCAGCTCTAATAACTTTGTTCTTGACTTTTCATTCACCAACACCAATGATATCATCAACCATATAACTAGAACTATTTTTTTTCATACTTGCTCTTTTTTCTTGCAACGACATACTCTTTATCTGAACACAGCTCATTTTCATCCAACTCATCTTCTGTCTCAGTGAGTTCACAAGGAATAAAATTAGTCTCCATTTTCATTGTCGCTCCTTTTATCACATGCAATTTCGTCAGCTATTTCACTTCCATCACCCTCACTTAATCGTTCATCATACCCATTATCAAAACAAATTTCAGCACATTCATATCCAAAGAGTTCGTATCTAAAATCATTTGAAGAAAATTCTTATCATAATGTTGTATTAAAGGGCTTAAGTATTTCAAATAATTGTCCTATATATTCAGTGAGTGCATAACGATGATATTGACAATACTTAAGGAAACAAATGAAAAAATAATTAATCAAACGAGAATATAATCAAATGATTATGTCTACATTGGATCGATAAAGACTTTTTAGACACCAAAATTGCACTCTCTCTGGATATAATCTTCAACTCTCTACCCCCTTAACTCATATCTCTAACTATGCTAATACCCCTTTGAATGCGTAAGTTCTGTAAAATCTCATAAAAGGTTTTCACTCTAACACCAAAATATTTACGTATGTCTCATTTAAGCACCTTATTCAATTCCCTCTACCTAAGTCATAATCTGCTCACAAGTAGACTCTCTCAAATGGTCTGCAGATGAATTAAACAAGATTTAGACTCCAACATAAGTGAATCAACATTAAAATGAAAAGAGATAGTTAATAAACATTACAATAGAAAGCACATTTGGCTGCAAAAAAAAAACGTAGTCAAAGGTCCCAAAATCATCATTAATAGTTATTAGCGACGATTTATATTCGTCACATAAAACGTCACCAAATCCCTGTAGCTAAAAACTATAGGCAACGTTTTTCTCTAATCGTCGCTAATAGTTTTCTCCTACGCTTTTTTTTTTGAAAAACCATAGAGGTTAATAGTTTCGCAAATTGTTCAATTTTACGTGGTCGTCTTTGGCATAAATAAAAACCAATCAAAACAAAAATAACAGATGAAATCAGAAATTTGGTAGTGTAGTTCGACACTCCTTACTTACGTCTACTGGGCCCTCACCCAGATTAATTATTTCACCGAAGTACAATAAATTTACCCAAGGCTTTACTGAGCCGACACAACTCAACCCTTAACACTATCTCTCAAAGTCACTCCTCGTGAAAGATTTTTACACCCAATAACACGACCGACTTGTGTTAAGCTCGTCAAAGGATTTTTCTCTACTTCTCTTGATGAAAAACAATTAATAAAAATAATTAAAGTGATTAATCAACTAAGAAAAGAATAACATTACACTTAAGATAAAAGAACCTTCCCTATATTCATCTTCCCAAAATATATCTGAATAATTTTCTACTAGCTGAAATAATCCATACCAGCTCTAGAATCAAACCACGTCTGCTCAGTTAATAATCTATATCCAGCAGAACATACACGCAGTGCCAAATGCTCCCAGTCAAAAACCACTCCAATGGATGAAGGTTCAACTCAAATGACTTCCAAAATAATTAGTGCAGGAACGTGAATCTACCAATGTTGAAATCACACACACGCACACGCATAAAGAGAAACCCTTCCAACCGTGTGCTACTCCAACGATTTAATATCAAAACAAAAAAGACAACAAAATCACACACCTTTACAAAGCACTCATGCACAGTACACAAATCACTCACACTACTCACAAGACATCAGCCGTAGGTTGTCAAATCCAAAACCACATCATCGTATGTTTTCCAGAAAACCACTTAATTCATAATCAACTTGCGGCAATTACCCTTTTGCCACTGCATTCACGTAAAATAACTTAATTCATAATAAAACTTCCAACAATATCCTTCATCTACTACATTCACGTAAAGCCCACAATCCTTCAACAAATCCACATCTATGCAAGATAGAATTCTATACTATCTAGAACATTATCCAACTAGTTCTTTTAAATCCAAGATAATAAAAAAGCTGAGAAGTCCAATTTATAAAAATATGCCAAAATAAAATAAGTAGATATATACAACATATATCTAACAATCTCCCACTTTTTGGCATATTTGTCACAAATACAAAGCTCCCCCTAAATCACATAATTGGACATTTAGAAATTTAATTCACAATCCAAGAACTCCCCCTTAATGTAAGATACAATAATTCAAGATTCAATACAAATTCAGCAGTAAAGTTAAGACAAACTCTTATCTCTCCCCCTTTGAGACAATATGTGCCAAAAAGACGAATTTATGGAGTGCTGGGAAAGTGGAGAATTCGTTGCTTCAAATGGCGAAGAGACTCAGTAGCCACTTGAAGAATACCTTCAATCCTCTCAATTTCTGTAAAGAGTGCTGCATGTAGATTGACAGTTGACCCTGAAGCATCCGAGGGGCCAGATGCGGTGTACGGCAAATCCACTACCTGAGATTGACAAAAAATCGATGGATTGATGTTCATCAAGGCCGCTAACTCAAGAACACTCGACTCTATCCTGGGGACTTCATTGATATATAAAAATTGAGTGATTAAACAGGGAAAGTATAATAAAGAGTGTGGCTTACTCTCAATAGCCAATATAGCTTCAATAATGAGGCGTTCAAGATTAAATTTCATTCCAATACTAATAGCAAAAAGCAATTTGGCCTCTGCCAAGTAGATAGAAACAACATATGTGCTCGGCATCCAGTTTGTCACTACTAATTTAAAGAGCACAAAGTACTTGTGGGTGAGCATTGAAGAACGAAGTACAGAACTAGACAGCCATGCAGTTAATCTCCCACCAGTTAGTACTGTAGCAATTGAGTCATTAGA
Organism: Erythroxylum urbanii; assembly: GCA_027568935.1. Classification (NCBI taxonomy): domain Eukaryota; kingdom Viridiplantae; phylum Streptophyta; class Magnoliopsida; order Malpighiales; family Erythroxylaceae; genus Erythroxylum; species Erythroxylum urbanii. The sequence continues at coordinate 24,935,004 of JAOQML010000003.1, forward strand.
CACATTCCATTCATCATCATAAAGTAGATCACTAATCAAATTATCAAATCCCATAAATAGATTTATTCTAGCAGCATCAAAACGGACTACCTGACCCCGCATTTATACTGCCCTATAACTTATAGCAGTCTCATTCAGAATATCACAACACAAGTTGCATTAAAATTCTTTTACTAGATCGGAATCATAATGCTGCGGAAGCAATGAAGCTTGCAATAAAAATCGCTCCAATAACAAAGCGTCCAGACCATATTGAAACTCCTCTAAGTTGATTGGGCGATCAAGAACAAAGCTGACATTTTTAAGAGTTGCCCATTTTTGTTCAGCCGCAGAAAAGTAGAACTTGAAGGAATCATGTTATCCACTATCAGGCGGACAGAAGGATTACGTCATACTAGTCGGGTTGATTTTTTAGCCTGCATCTTTGTACATTTCAGAGAGGTCATAAGAGGCGCAGATGGTGGAGCAGGTGCTGCAGGAGATTCATCAGAATCTAAAGCAAATTATTCAATCATGGATAAAATTACCTGAGTGACGTCATAATCTGGATCTGGTACTTTTTCCCGAATAGAGGTAGTGTTAGGAATTTCAAGTGGAGCTGTTGAGGATGACCCAGCCCTGGTGAGTTTCCTTCCAGATGTAGGATTGAGCATTAATCTACTGGAACGATGTGTTGGAGCTACTATCTTCTTATCCGACACCGAAGGGAGCATTTTCTCTTTGTTCTTGCCCATACTTTTTGAGAATAGGAAAAACTTAGCCAAAATCAACAAATTAAATCAACCTTGAAGTGAAAGACGCAATATCGTGAAGAGAAAAATGCGGGTCTTCAATGGAGATTCATAAATTTCACGTAGATACCGAATCCATAGTGGAGAAAAATTTCAATCCTAATGTTGTGGGTCTTGAGCAAAATCCCAATCAAAATCCACAAAATGAACCAAACTTGAAGAAGAAATAAGCAATATCATGAAGAAAGTTGGCTTTAATCCCACATGAAGAAGGCAAGATCTATTCCCACTATGAAGAACCCTTCAAAACTTCGTGAGTGCTTGTTAGCTTAAGTGTTTACAAATGTGAGAAGAAGGAAGGATAGAGACGCAAGCGGTAATAACAAAACGTAGGCGGCAATGGAAATAAATTGGTAGGGATTTTGAATCCCTTTAACAAAAACGCAACGTTTCGTTTTTTTAACTTTTCTTTTCTTTTCCTTTTTTAATAAAAAATATATCAATAATGTAAAGCACAAAGTCCCAAAGCCCCCCGAAGAAGTTCAAACAGTACTGCATCAAGAGGTTTTGTAAAGATATCTGCCAACTGTTTTTCCGTAGATACATGTGACAAAGTGACTATTTTGCTTTCCACAAGGTCTCGAATAAAGTGGTACCGGAGATCAATATGTTTCATTCTTGAATACTGAACTGAATTCTTAGAGATGTCTATGGCACTCTTGTTATCACATAAGATAGTTAACACATTCTGATCAATTTCATAATCTTCTAACATTTGTTTCATTCAAAGAAGTTGTGATCAACAACTACCTGCAGCGATATATTCTACTTCAGCAGTCGATAGTGAAATTGAATTCTGTTTCTTGCTATACTAAGAGATCAAAATGTTTCCTAGGAAGAGACAACCTCATCAAGTGCTTTTTTAATCATCTAAGTTTCCAGCTCAATCCTCATCACTATATCCAACTAGATAAGATGTCGAGTCAGATGTATACTATATCCCAAAATCAGATGTTCCGCTTACATACCTGATGATCCTCTTGACCGTTGTCAGATGTGTTTCTTTTGACTTGGCTTGATAACGAGCACATACCCCAACACTAAAACAGATATCTGGCCTACTTGTAGTGAAAAACCAAAGGGGGTAGTAGTTTCGCAAACTTTCTGATTTGTTTCTAACAAACAAAGAAAATCAAAAAAATTAAAAGAACCAAAAATAAATCAACACCGAAAATTTGGTAACACAATTCGGCACTTCTTCCCTACATCTATGGGCCTCTCACCCAGCTTAATACTTTCATTGAAGTACAATAGATTTACCCAAGGCTTTACTGAGCCGACACCACTCAACCCTTGACGCTATCTCTCAACCTCACTTCCTGTGAAAGATTTTCACACCCAATAACACGATCGACTCGTGTTAACCTCATTAAAGGATTTTTCCCTACTACTCTTAATGAAAGGCATTTAATAAAAATAATTAACGAACAACTCAAGTGATTAAAATAACTAGAAACAAAAACGAAAACACTTAAGATAAAAGAAAATAACAACTTCCCAAAAAGTTAAGCTCTACTGAAATAAATCTAGAAATCGTCGCAACAACATTGGACTGATTAATGCAAAAGTTATAATCAAGTCAAGAAAACTTCTGCAGAAATCACAGCTGTAAGAATACCCAATCAACGACAACACATCAAAGAAAATGCAGCACAAAACCATTCCGCCCAAGTGACGTGATCCACAAAAATTCCAACACAAAGATAACCAACTGATTCTTGCAATTCCCAAAAGAAAATTATAGTTATACTCACAAACCCATTAACCACACACAATCATGAAAAGTGCAGCACACATAAAAACCCCAATAGAGAACCACACATTATAGATCACTCACACTTCTCATAAGACTCCAGCCGTAGGTTCTTAAAAAAAACACAAAACACACACTTCACCAAAGGCACTCACGCACACACCACTTCCCCAATAATCCGTAGATCTATTTCTTCACACCCAGAAATAACACCATCGTTTCTTATGCAGAAATTCACTTAATTCACCATGAAATTTATGGCAATACCCTTCTTTCACTTCAATCACATAAAAGCAATTTTATTCACACTTAAACTTCCAACCATGCCCTTATTTCTCCATCATACAAGTAAATCAATTTTATTTAAACTAGAATTTTCTTCAATATCCTTTATCAAATACTCATCTATTTAAGATAGAATTATATTCTATCTAAAACATTATCCAACTAGGTTTTTGAATCCAAGATAATAAAGAATGTGCCAATTTAAAGAAATATGCCAAAATAAAATAAAATAGACATATTTAACATATATCTAACATGTAGTAAAGTATAATAAGCCTCCGATCATACTCCGATATAGACTGTTATCAATGCTTTTACCATTCTCATCTCTGTTTAGTTTTGTTGAAACACTCATAAGTGTTCTCGCATATCTGGCATTCTCAAGACCGAAATTTTTAATTAAACTCTTGACATATTTGGTTTGCGATATAAAAATTCCATCCTTCGCTTATTTAACTTGCAGAACCAAAAATAAATTCAGCTTACCTACCATTCTCATTTCAAAGTCAGATGTCATTAATTCAACAAATTCATCTACCATCATCGGATGTGTGGCACCAAACACAATATCAACATGGATGTGAGCAATCAATAAATCAGATTTGAACTTTTTAATAAACAAATTTTTGTCAACACTACCTCGTTTATATCCTTGCCTGATGAGAAATTGTGTGAGCCTTTTGTACTAAGCTCTTGGTGCTTGTTTGAGACCATAAAGAGCTTTCTTTAGCTTAAAAACATGATCTGCATGGGCTGAATCAACAAATCATTTTGGTTGCTCGACGTACACTTCTTCCTAAATAAATCTATTTAAAAAGGCATTCTTTACGTCCATCTGATAAAGCTTAAACCACTTCTTACATTCTATGCTCAATAACAGTCTGATAGACTCAAGTCGTGCTACTAGTGCAAAAGTTTCATCATAGTCTATTCCTTCCACTTGAGAATATCCCTGAGCTACTAACCTTGCTTTATTTCTAGTTATATTACCGTTTTCATCTGTTTTATTTCGAAACACCCATTTAGTTCCAATCACATTAGTATTAAATGGTCTTAGCACTAACTCTCATACATCATTTCGTGCAAATTGAACCAATTCATCTTGCAAAACTGATGTCCAGAACTCATATTGAAGGGCTTCTTTAACGTTCTTAGGCTCGAATGAAGATGCGTAACACAAGTATCCCACAAGTTCTCGAAAATCAACCCTTTTTTCTTTCCCTTGTTTTTCTTCTTTCACTACATCCCCAATAATGTTTTCTATTAGATGATTTCTTCTGATTCGAGAGGAAGAATCATGTTTCAAATCAGCTTCTCTTGAGTTTTGAACATTTAAAGGGATAGTTTCTGCATCTAGTGTTTTGGTTAATTCATTATCTAAAGTAACTGACAGTTCTTCAATTCGCACAGTTACTTCCTCAGCAGCAACTAACTGCAAATCTGGGCACTTTTTAAATCTTTTCTCGTTGCTTGTTTGAGCTGGTTCAGAAGGTCGGTTATGTAGATTTTCTTCTACCACTTGACTATTTAACAAAGATACATCATCTATCACAACATTTATGGACTCTAACACTTTCTTGGTTCTTTGATTATACACTCGATAAGCTTTACTGTGAGTTGAATAACCAATGACAATTTCTTCATCACTTTTGCTCTTGAATTTTTCAAACTATTCCCAATCTCTAAGAATGTAGCACTTATTACCAAAAACATGAAAGTAACTCAAATCTAGTTTCTTTCCCTTCCAGAGTTCATAGAATCTCTCGTTCAAGATGCTTCAAAGATAAACCCTGTTACATATGTAGCATGCTATATTAACTGCTTCAGCCCAAAATCGCATAGAAAGTTTACTTCCATTCAATATAGATCTAGCCATTTTTTGAAGTGTTTTATTTTTCCTTTCAGCAACTCCATTTTGTTGTGGAGTTTTAGGTGCTAAAAATTCTTGTTAATACTATACTCTTCACAAAAGTCATTAAAGCTTGTATTCTCAAATTCTCTTCCGTGATCCAATCGAATTCTCAATATAGTCATATTTTTCATATTGATGACCTGCACACATAGGCTTTTAAAAGCCTTGAAAGCATCTGATTTTTCTTTCAAAAATGATACCCAAGTATATCTCGAATAATCATCAACACAAGTTAAAAGATATCTCATTCCACCAATGCTATCGTGTTGTATTGGACTAACCGAATCCATGTGAATTAATTCAAGTATGTGTGAAGAGGTAACATGTCTAACCTTTTTATGTGGCTCTCTAATTTGTTTACCCATTTGACACGCACTACAAATTGATATCCCTTTTTTGTTCATTTTGGCTAGACCCTTCACAGCTTCCAATTTCGTCAACTTGCTAATGAGATCAAAATTTTCGTGTCCAAGCTTTTGATGCCATAAATTGATATCATTGTCATGTGCGACTAATTTACAAGTGGTCATGACTTGCAACATGTAGCAATTGTCGGCTGATCGCTTACCGCTCACAAGACATTCTCCTTGTTCATTTAGCACCTTGCATTCATCACTTGTAAATTTAGCTAACAAATCATCATCACAGAGGTGACTTATACTCACCAAATTGGCTTTTAGTCCATCAAAATGGAGCACATTCTTGAAGGTAGGCAAACCGTCCACACATAGTGTTCATCTACCAATCATCGAAGCCTTCTTTCCATCTCCAAAGGTCACATGACCATCCACACAACTCTGAAATTCGGTTAAGTAATTCTTTTCTCCTATCATGTGACGTGAACATCCACTATCAAAATACCAACCATTTTGCAAAGTTGCTTTCATCGATGTGAGGACCACGAGAGCTTGCAATTCACTCTTTTTCACCTAAGTGGAATTCATTACTGAGAGCTAATGTCGAGATTTTTGTGAGGGATTTAGAACTCTCCGACTTTGTCTTCTTTCAAACAACATCTGCAGTAACTGATAACATCTTGGCCTTATATGCCCGATAACTCCGTAAAAATGACACATGGGTACGAATCTTCAAATCTTTCTCGATGTTTCTTCTTTTCGGACAGATCTGGACATGTCATTTTTCTACTCATTATCCTTAGAGCACTCTCCCTTATAACTAATGCCTTGAAGATCCCCTTTCACTTTACTGATGTCTATTAACTTTTCTAGTTTTTTTGTACACCATTCAACATTCTCAAACTCTTTTCGATACTTACTAATCTCGTTCTAGCTTCACCAGGCTCATCTAATGCCAACTTCAATTTCTTTTCTAACCCTTGTATAGTGTTCTTCATGGAGAGATTTTCTTCCTTCAATCTTTCATTCTTTCTACACGTATTCACCCATTTTTCATACATAGCTTTGTGAGCCTCATAAATATTCTCCTTTCTATCATCTAGGCCACTTTCATCATTGTCATAATCTGATATTGGGTCTTAAGCTGAGTTACTTGCATTTTTCTGGAATTTTTTTGTTTCTCCCTCTTTTACATCTTCAGTTACTTCCTTCTCTATTACTGTTAAGCAAGTTCTAGACTTTTGCTATACAAAGCAACTAATGCAACACTATTAGCGAGTTCTTCTTCACTATCATATTCACTCTCGGATTCATTCTCACTCCAAGTACTAGTAAAGGATTTTCCTTTTCTTTTCTTCAAAGTATTAGCACATTCAGCTTAAACATGCCTAAAGCATTGACACTCATGACACTGGATTCTCTTCACCTTCCTTTCACTCCTTTGAGCTTTGGCTTGTTGCTTTAAATTGATATTCGATGAACCCCCACCACGGTCTGTCCTTTTTTATTCTTTTAAGCCATTTATCAAAGTTTCATGTGAGTATTACCAAATTTTCATTTTCATCATATTCATCTTTTGCATCATTCACACCTTTTCTAGTTTCAACCTGTAGTGTCAGTCCTTTGCTTCTTTCTTGCTTACCCCCTAAAAGATTTATTTCAAAATTTGTAAGAATTTTAATTATCTTCTCCAATGACAGATCATTGATGTCATAGGCCTCCTTTATTGCTGCAATTTTTGGAATAAATCTTGAAGACAGTGATCTCAGCGTCTTCTTGACAAATTTCATATTGGAATATTTCTTTCTAAGTTAATGTGCCTGATTTGCTATATCTCACAATCTTTCATAAAAGTCCCCAATGGTTTCATTTTCATCCATTTTCGGTTCTTCAAACCTCACAGCTAACATCTGTAATTTTGACACTATCACTAATTTGGATCCTTCATGAATAGCTTGCAAAGCATCCCACGCTTCTTTAGCCGATTCACAGGCTGATATCATTGAGAAACGTCCTTTATCGATAGCACTAAAAATCTCATGCATTGCTTGTGAGTTTCCAAGCGCACTTTCTTCTTCAGCTCTTATCCATTCAACTGGATCTTTTCAAACTGCCTCTCTTTTGTCATCAATAATCATCAGATGTGTCCACCTATGTACTACCAAGTGCCAAGCTTTTGTGCCCTAAGCTTGGATGAAGACTCTCATACGTGCTTTCCATGCAGAATAGTTAGATCCATCCAATGGTGGTGGTTTGGTGATTGATGCATCCTCTCTTATAGCCATGTTCGTGAAACTAGGATCTGCACCGACTTGCTACTAAGTTCTGAAATGGTAAGCTGCTCTGATACCAATTGAAAAATCGTAGAGGTAATAGTTTCGCAAATTGTCCAATTTTACGTGGTCATCTATGGTACAATCAAAACAAAACCAATCAAAAGAAAAACAACAAATGACACCAAAAATTTGGTAACGCAGTTCGACACTCCTTGCTTATGTCTGCGAGACCCTCAACCAGATTAATTCTTTCACCAAAGCATAATAAATTTACCCAAGGCTTTACTAAGTCGACACCACTCAACTCTTAACACTATCTCTCAACCTCACTTCCCGTGAAAGATTTTCACACCCAATAACACGACCGACTCGTGTTAAGCTCGTCAGAGGATTTTTCTCTATTACTCTTAATGAAAGACAATTAATAAAAATAACTCAAGTGATTAATCAACTAAGAAAAGAACAACAATACGTTTGAGATAAAAGAACCTTCCCTATGTTCAGTTTCCCGAAATATATCTGAATAATTTTCCACTAGCTGAAACAATTTACCCCAGCTCTAGAATCAAACCACGGTTGCTCAGTTAATAATCAACACCCAGCAGAACATACACGCAGTGCCAAATCCTCCTGGTTAAAAACCACTACAATGGATGAAGGTTTAGCGCAAGTGATTTCTAGAATAATTAGTGCAGGAACGTGAATCTACCAATGTTGAAATCACACACACACATACATATAAAGAGAAACCCTTCCAACCGTGTGCTACTCCAACGATTCAATATCAAAACAAAAAGTCAACAAAATCACGCACCCACATAAAGCACTCACGCATAGCACACAAATCACTTACACTACTCACAAGAAATCAGTCGTAGGTTGTCAACTCCAAAATGACAACATCATATGTTTTCCAAAAAAACCACTTAATTCATAATCAACTTGCGGTAATGACCCTTTTGCCACTGCATTCATGTAAAACAACTTAATTCATAATAAAACTTCCAGCAATATCCTTCATCTACTAGATTCACATAAAGCCCACAATTCTTCACCAAATCCACATCTATGCAAGATAGAATTCTATACTATCTAGAACATTATCCAACTAGTTCTTTTGAATCCAAGATAATAAAAAAATATGATAAGTCCAATTTATAAAAATTTGCCAAAGTAAAATAAGTAGATATATACAACATATATCTAACAGATAAACCCAAGTTTAGATAAAACGATAGGAGCTCATTGAACAACAACTTCAAACAACAAGTCAAAACTCAAAAGGGAGAAAGAAAGGTGAAGAGAATTCAATGTCATGAATATCAAGGCTTCGGACATGTTCAAGCGGAGTGTAATAATATCTTGAAGAAGAGAGAAAGGAAATCCTATACGAGCATTTGAAGTGTGAACAAATCTGAAAGTGAATATGGAAGTGAAGAAGAAGTTGTGAATAGTGCTGCATTAATTTCGAGATAAATGAAGAAAAATTAGTGCAAGGCTTGATCTCAAATTATGATAGTGATAAAAGTAGTTTGAGTGATAAAAAGGAGAACATTTATGAGACTTACAAATTAATGTACAAAAAATGGGTAAAAACATGTAAGAAGAATGAAAGGTTGAAGGAATAAAACTTCTCTATGAAGAATACTATTCAAGACTTAGAAAAGAAATTGAAGTTGGCGTTAGATGAGCTTGGTGAAGCTAGAATGAGATTAATAAGTACCGAAAAGGGATTGAGGATGTTGAATGTAGGCACAGAAAAACTAGGCAAGTTAATAAAAATCGGTAAGGTTAAAGGGGATCTTCAAGACATTGGCTATAAGGGTGAATGTTCCAAGGTGAATGATGAGAAAGATGACATATTCATATCTGTCCAAAAAGAAACTTCAAGGAAGAATCGAAGGTTTGTACTCACATGTCATTTTTGTAGAGTTATCGGGCACATAAGGTCAAGATACTACAAGATATTACAAACGATGTTTCAAAGGGGTCAAAATAAACAATCTATACACTTTTCATTAAATTTCCAACTGCAACCCATGGTATCGAAGCACACTTGGATTAGAAAGGGACAATTAAAAGCACAAAGACTTTATGAAGGAAAAACAAGAAAATTTCTAGATTCACAGTTAGTTACTGCTTGTGAAGAAACTGTTCAGACAGAGGATAAGTCAGTTACTTCAAAAGAAGAAATCGATGACAGAGATAATATGAGAAGGAATAAGGCCAGGTTTGAATTTTTTTCGAGGGAAACAGGGACTTTGTACTTTACATTTTTGAAGTATTTTTTTGTTGTTTAAAAAAAGAAAACAAAACGTTAAAAAAATTGTCTTCTTTAGTTCTTTAGTTTTTAAGTTGCCCTTGTCGTCTCATCTTTTTTAGTAGTTTGCATTGTAACTTCTATTTGGCGCCACCGAAAACTTTTCAGCTCTCTCTCATCAGTATGGGTCTCTCTCTCTCGGGTATCTCTCTCTCTTTCGGGCATATTTCTTGATGTTTTGAATGGTGACAAAGTGTCATCTTGGCATACTTATGATTCTTCCGCTGCATCTATTGTTGATTCTTATGATTCTACGTTTTAACACTGTTTTATCCCAAGGGGAGACATCAAATTGTTTTCTGTGACTATTCTATTCAGGAGGTGATTTTAAGGTATATGCATGACTATTCGTCTTACTTTTTGGTATCTTTTTGTCCCAGGGGGAGAAATTTGGATGATTGGATTATTGTTTCTATGGATGTTCTTTGGAACTTGATGTTGGTGAATTAAGGGGGAGTTCATATGAATTTGTGAATTTAATACTTATATGTCCAATTACGCTATTCAGGGAGAGTTTCTTATTTATGACAAATAATGCCAAAAAGGAGGAGATTGTTAGGATATATGGTATATTTTTTATTTTGTTTTGGCATTCTTTGTTAATTGAACCTATAAGATAATTGGAATTAATTGGATATGACTTGGATTTCAAAAAGTTATTGGGGATAATCTTCTAGTTGTGATAGAGTCTTATCTGTAATTAATGTGTATCTTGACAAGATGTATGGTGCATTACGTGTGTGAGGGTTGAGGTGTACTGCTGGAATTTCAGAGGCATGGCAAATGGTTTTTTATATGGATTTTAGGTCATTGCCATGGAAGTCTTTGTTTTGTTAATTGACGGCAATCTTCAATCCTTTTGTTGTTGGTGCATTAATTGCTTTTTTTTTTCAAGATAGCTGAATTGAATTTGTGACATCTGGCTTTGGTGAGACACGGCTATCTTCAGTGTTTTTGTTAATGGTGCGTCAATTGTGTTTCTATGACATATATAGCATAAGTGACTTTGTGGTTTCTTGTTTTAGTGAGACACGACTGCGTTTTTTTTTTGGGAGTGAACATTAGTGGGAGATTCACTATTATGTATTGATCGTATGGGGATTGGTCACGTTGGACTGTCATCTTTGTGGAGTGGCTCACGATTGGAATGATTATGTGTAAACAACTTTCAGATCTTTTTTGGGGGAGCTAAACTTATAAGAGAATTACTCTGTTTCAATCTCAAATGTGTTCAAATTTTGATATTAATTGTTCAGATACTTGAGTCTTTTATTTTGTTGTTTTTCATTAAACATTGTTTGAGAAAATCCTCTATCGAGATTAGTATGAGGTGGCTGTACTATTGAGTGTGAAATACTTTCACGGGTTGTGAGGATAAGGGATAGTGTCAAGGATTGAGTGGTATCGGCTCAGTAAAATCTTGTATAAAATTATTGTCGTTAGTGAAAGTATTAAGCTAGTGAGGGCCTCGCAGACGTAGGCAAAGTGTGTCGAACTATGTTAACAAATCTCGGTGTTGATTTATTTTTTGGTTCTTTTAATTTTTCTGATGTTTTTTGTTTGCTAGAAACGAATCAGAAAACTTGCGAAACTACTACCCCTACGATTTTTTAGTATCCTTTGAATAACAAAAAATACGTTTTAGAGAGAGAAGAAGTTACAGAAGATTGACAACAGAGAGATAACGTTTTCATTTCATTCGTAACAAAAAACATGTCCGTATAGTCGTTGGAGGTCGCTTTAATACATATGTGAGTTATCCAATATGGTTGAGTACAGGATGTCAACCTAAGGTTTTATTTAAACGATGCATATAATACTAGCTAATTTTCAGAGTCTTCCACTATCCTTGCTCACGCTTGTCATCTTCGTCAATCTCTGCAATAATTCCCTTCCCCTTAACGTCTTTGTCTATTAAGTTGACTTATGGAAATCGCTTTTGGAGGTCAAAGACATATTCCCATGTTCCATTGGTGTTCTTGCCATCTGACCATCAAATCCACCACTGTGTAACTACTCGATTGTTCCTTTTGGTCATCCACCCATCACCTTGAGATTTTATTGAAACACTACGTATAATACTAGTTAATTTCTATGGTCTTCCACTATCTTTACTCACGCTTCTTCGTCTTCGTCAATCTCTACAACAATTTCCTTCCCCTTAATGTCTTTGTCTACTAGGTTGCTTCCAGAAAATGCTTTTGGAGTCAAAGACGTATTCCCATGTTGCACTGGTGTTCTCGCCATCTGACTATCGAATCAACCACTGTGTAACTGCTCGATGGTTCCTTTTGGTCATCCACCTGTCCAGTATTGGTACTAGCACTCGTTCCACCGGTGTGAGAAACTGAAATAGTGATGAGGAAGTTTGGCCTTGCCCATTGTGTGCCTTCTTAAGCTAAGATACGTGAAACACCAGATGTATTATTGCCTCTGGTGGAAGATCTAGCTTATATGTCACTTCTCGATGCGTTGAATCACCCTATACGACCCGTTGTAAAGTGGAGACAACTTCTGATTACTTCTTTGTAAAGAAAATTGTTTATATGGTTGCAATTTTAACAGTACCATGTCTCCCAATCTGAATTCTCGCTTAAAAAATTTAGAATTTGCGTATTGCTTCATTCAATTTTGGGCCTTCTGTAAGTGAAATTTAGTGACGTTAGTCATGGCTTCTTTGTTCTGTAAAACTTAACTACTTCTAAAACCTTCGAGTCCCTTGCTATGTCAGGAGTGTATACTAGTGGTAGGTATCTGTATAAAGCTTCAAACGGAGTGGAGTTAATGGCGGCTCGATAAGTTGTATTGTACCACCATTCTACCAACGCTATCCACTCACTCCATTTCTGAGGTGTTTTCTCCACAAAAGCATCGTAAATATGTCTCAAGAATTTTGTTCTCCGCTTTTGTCTATTCATCCGTTTGTGGATGGTAGGCGATATAACACTTCAACTTAACACCCTGCAAGCGAAAAAGTTCCTACCAAAATTTACTCAAAAAAACTGGGTCTCTATCACTAAGGGCTTGTTTGGTTGGACGTTAATTAATAGAACAGAACGGAATGGAATAGAACAGAAGGGAACGGTTTATAATGGAATGAAATGTAATATAATGAAAAGTTGTTTGGAATGGATGGAAGGGTTCATAATGTAATGTAGTGAAACATTGTTTGGAAGATGGATAGAGTGGAATGGAATGTACAATAATTGACTATTATACCCCTGATATTAAAATGGTTGTTGTAAAAGGTTTAACGTTACGATTTTAAAACAGAAATCATGTCCAATTAAAAAATCACGCACAACTGTGACAAATAATTTTTTATATATTTTCTATTTTAAAATAATAAATGTTTTAATAAATGTTTTATTGTTTTCTTATTAATTATATACAATTTATTATTAATTATA
>JAOQML010000003.1:25009894-25021810 GCA_027568935.1 Erythroxylum urbanii
AATGAAGGAAACGTTGAAATCATATCGTTGTGATATTGAGATGAAAGAGAGGGAGTTCAATGTTATTAGATCATCCATTGAAGAGCTAAAATTGAAGGAGGATCAATTGAAGTCAGTCCAGGTATCCATTGAAGAATGTAGTAGAGAGCTGAAGACAATGAGGGAAGAAAAAGCTTCTGTTCAAGAATCGATTATGAGATGTTCCCAGGAACTTACCTCTAACAAGAAAAATCTTGACATGGCGAGAAAAAATCTGAAGGAATTCTTATACTTCGTTGAATGCAAAAGGACACAACTAGATTCAATTCTAATTACATTCCAAAAGTTGGAAAAGAAGCTTGAAGATACGGCAAAACATTTTGATTCTCTCAACAAGATGTTACAAGAACGTCTGGAAAACTTGGAAATGAAAGAGAGGCAGTTGGAAGAACATGTCAAGGTGTTTGAATCAAAAGAGCAGCAGATTGATTCAATAAAAGAATTAGTGGAGGAGCGCTGCAAGGAATTGGATAAGAAGCTGCAGGAGAATTTTCCAGGTTAATTCTTCAGACAAGGAGTACAAACTGAAAATGATAGAATGAATTAAATTTATATAACCCTATTGTTTATCAGATAAGTTTAGGTACAATATTGCCACCTGTTTGCTATGGCCTGCTAGTATTCCTAGATCATTTATTATATGATATGGAAGGGCGTATTCATTAAAATTCTGTGAAACCTGCATATACTACACTTCCAATGTACCATCGAATTTGATCTCCTCCTCTAAAGGCATTCATATTTAACTTTATTCAGGAAGCATCTTTTCATCGCAAGTAAGAATTGGGCAGATGGAACATCAACAACTAAGCAATCCAGTCTCTGAGTTGTCAAGAAAAGTTCAAGCTAGTGCTGCCACTGACATGCGTTCAGAATTTCTCCAAAATGAGTGCATTGATGATCATGAGTTGGCGCCAAATGAAATTTTGGCTGCCCTTCATGTGTCACCAGATCCAGCAAAGTTGGTATTGACTACGCTGCAAGCATCATTTTCCTATCACCGGATGAACAATACTTCAGGGTTTACTTCAAGTCTTACGAGGACCATTGTGCTTTTGTTGGAGCAGTTAATGATGGTGTCACCAAACTTAAATCCTCAGGTGAAAGAAGCAGCAACTAACCTGGCAATGTATTGGAAGGCCCAAACAAGATTGGATACCAATAACTCTTTGGAGGTTTTAGCCTTCTTGCTATTTCTAGGAACATATCAGTTAGTGCATCTTTTTAAAATGGATGAGATAATAAGACTCGCTGGAATCATTCTTCAGCACAATCAAGCTCCTGAATTATGCGTGGCCCTTGGCTTCAGAGACCAGATCCCTCGTGAGTTTCCTGACAATTCGTTATGGAACTCTAACTTTGTAGGAGTAACGAGTAAAGTTTTCTTAAATTAAACGAAATAGGATTCACAGGCTTTTATTTCTGGTCATATTCAGTCTCATTTCTTAGTAACTTGTTCTTTTGCACTGTGGAAATACCTTCATTCATCTAAGTATTCAAATTTTTGCAAGTAATATCACGAAGTTTATATAGTATGGAAGTTTTGAATTGCCAATTTGCAGCTCACCATTGTACTGAAGGTTGCAGTAGGTTACTCATAATTTAACATTTACAGATTTCATTCGACGTCTTTATCAAGGGAAGCAATTTGTAGCAGCTGCTAGATTTAGTTGTGTATTTGGGCTCCTTGAAGAGTTTCCTCCAGAAAATATCTTGAATGCTTTCCTTAATAATGTAAGAGCAGAAGCCTGGGATTCCATCTCTGTGAAGAGTTCAAAGGAAGCACAGGCAAGTCCTATCTATTCATTTATCATGTGGATCCAAATCTCTACACAATCCTCCGCTGCTTTATGATGGGCATCATGACCTAATTTACAATTTTTTGGGACTCTGTTGCAGCATCAAGCCACAGAGAAAGAATTAACTGCTTTAAGAGCTATACTGGAATGCATAATTGATTACGAGCTTCAAGCAAGATTTGTGACAGACAACATTTTAAGTCGCATTGCTAAGCTGGAAAAGTTGAAGATAGGCAGGGTACAGTCCATTCCATACCCTGACCCCATTATCCGGTCACAGACACAAGGTGCAAAGTGCTTTGCTGCTGGCAGTTCTGCCCCCGAGTATCAGAATATTCCTGGAAATATTATGGGTCCAGGAAGCTACGTCAAAAACCTCGGAGCAGTGCAGGATGAACGCAAACGTCCTAGGATAGACATGTCTAGTGTTGCTACCTATCAAGTGCAATTCATGTCTCCTCTCAATCCTTCTGTTCCTCCCGTTTCGGTTTATCAACAAGGTGTTGCAGCTCAACGGAGGCACAACTCTTAGGTAAAACACCAAAATTTGGTACCTCCGAATAACTGCACGCCAGACCCATTGTGCTGAAAGTTGATCATCTTCTTACCTTGAGCACTGCCTACCTTTTGTATTGTAATCTGTTCGTAGTAAACCAGCTTTTGCTTCTGACTCCCGATTATGCTTACCTTTATCAGAAATGTTCTCTTGGATGACCAACTTCATAGTGCAAGAAGCAGAAATAGCAGTTATGACACAGTAAGGAATCCATATTAATGCTTTAGCAAAAATCTTGCATGTATTGCACATAATAGATAGGTCAATTATTGTAAGTGCAATGTCAAATTCTACTCTGATGACAGTTGGATATAGCAGTAGCTTTTAAACGCTAGATGAGGAGTTGGTAAAGCTTTGATGTATTTCCAAAGGGCTGATTAAGTTTGTCACAAGAGAGAGATTGAGACACATTGACGAAAAGATGGCTTGAGCTTAATCACTGTCTTAGTCCTAAGATATATGCATGTATCGACAAGGAAAAAAAAAATCGCAATATCACTCTCTTTCAAGTTGATGAAGAGATATTCTTTGTTACAAGTATTTGGTCATAATATAACTGAAAAAAAATTAACTACCAACCTTCATGACTGTCAACTACCAACTGTCATAGGACAATCCATCTTGTGGCTACAATGATTCAATTTCTTATGGAATCCATGTGTTGCATTCTTTTCTGATAAATTCAACTATATAAAACCACAAATCAAGACTTAATACTTTTACCTAAGTTGTTTTAAGTCCCTTGCTAAGCATGTCACCCTCATGCTATGATTTAATGTGGCCAACAAGTTGCAAGGAGTTCACTTACTACCAAATTATTCTGAATGGTGCTAATAGGACTTATAAGCTAACATCCTCATCGAGATGTTCTCAAGGAAGTTCTTAATCTTATCCTCAAATTTCAAAAGGATATATCTCTTTTCCAAGTTTCATTTGTTACCACCCTCCCTTTATATTGCACAAGAAATTTTGCTTGCTAATTTTCTTATTTTTTCTTTATAATCAATGGTCAAAGATTTTCCATATATCCTTATTAAATTGCTTTCGTACCATTGGAGGGGCACACTTAGGCTTACTCCGTTCTGGTTCCTCGTTGTCCTAAAGAAAATATTTTCCACTGAAAGGTTGATATTTTACATGTTAATTGGGGTTTATTTATATCGTATTTGGCACCTTTATATGTTTTATATGGATTTTAATATACTATTTCTATGTTTAGTTTATTATTTTGTAGGTGATGGATTTAAAGGATAAACTTGAGATTTAGTGCAAATTTCTCCATAGTTATCCAATTGATGAGACTTTAGAAGAGTCATTTAAAGGAAAAACAAAATGAGCAACTTCTTTTTAAAGAGTTCAAGAGCCAATTCTAACAAAAAGCAGTTGAAAAATGGAGAAGTTGGAGGGAGCACATCATAACAGGTGTCAGTGTTGGTCAGAGAATAGTGCATGTCTTTTACAAAGGTATTAGGAGCTGAGATACAGTACTATATCAGTGTCGAAGTTGATCCATAACTAGCATCTAACTTGTTAATGAAGTTGAAGTTATGCAAGAGAGAAGCAGAACAAGACCAACACTGCTCTTAAATGTGTAAGACCAATTCTAAGAAGAAATTTACGAGGATCTGGGATTCCTCAAGTTAAAGTTCTCTAAAACTCTATTATTGTAACCTAAATATAAATTCTTGTATTAGAATTAATCTAGAGAACTTATAGAAGACATTTATTAAACTTTTATTAGACTTTTCTTAGAAATATAGGTAACTTTAAGAGATTTAGGGAAAGCAGAATTTTCTTAGGTTTTCTCTTAGACATATTTCTAACTTAACTTTTGATAGTTTCTGTTCTCTTAGCATCAAGTAGGAAGTTTTGGAGCAAGGATTCAAGAAGCCAATGACAACTTCTCTTAACTCTTTATTCTGCTATTTTCCTCCATGATGAGATTTATTTGTTTGTGTTTTGTTTTTATTATGTTTAGTAGCTAAAAAACTTATTTAGGGTTAGGGATGTAGCTTGTAAGGATTCAGTTAATTATTTACATATTTTAATTATTTCATTTTTTGAATTTATTGTCTTTGATCTTAATTGTTGGATTTGTGATTGGCCACCAAAGATTCAATCTTAGGAAATGTATAATAGACTAACAAGTGAAGTATGATCTTTTCATTGGAAGAATCAATTCTTTAGCGCTAATAAGGGAAGTATGATCTTTTCTTTAGTGATAACTATATATATTAACTATAACTAATGAGTTTGCTGGGTTAAATTATACATTGAAAGATGGTATTTAGCTAGTTAGATATATCTGAATGCCTTAACAGAAAGCCTAAATATTTAGGTTAATTGTTATTTCAATCTAAATAATTAATTTGGTATGATAATTGGATATCCATATAAGTGAACAACCCAAATCCCTAAAACTTGTCTTATTGATCTATTTCATTAGTTTATTTATTTTGCTTTTGTTAATTATTAGTTTAATTATCTTTAGTCATCTCTTTTTGCTTTTATTTTGTTTATTTGTTTAAGTAAGATTATTAGATTTAGTATTTGTTTTTTACGAGATCAACACTTTGGAATATCTCCAGTTTTATTTTTTATATCTATAATTGACTTTATCTGCTTGCAAATTAGAATATTAGATCAAGCTTTTGACGCCATTATCAAAGAACTATTTTTATTTTTATTAATCTTAGTTTATTTTTATTTTTATTTTTATTTTCTTTTACTTTGATTTCTTTCATTTATTTTAGGTAGTCAATACGAGATAAAAGAGTTATGATTAATGTTAGTTCCTCATAAATTAAATTGAGTTAAAGGGTAAGGAACTGCAAGCTAAAGAAAGTACTTCTACGTTACTCCTAACCTTTATTGGATCACTTGGTGAAGACATGATCATATTTACCAAGGAGTTTTATTTGTAAACACTTCCACTTAATGGCCTCACAGAAGTAGATGTGAGGATAAAGAGTTTCTTGTACTACATGACAGATCGAGGCAAGGACATGGTTGATCTCAATAAAGGTAGACTCTTTTTAAGATTGAGACTAGGTGTACGGTGAATTTATATTAACGTTCTTCCCACCATATAAGACCATTAAGCTTAAGATGTAAATACAATGCTTTACACAGAAGGAAGGAAAGCATTTCACGATGCTTGGGAGCGATATATGGCTCTATTTACTTAACGTCCTCATAAAATTATTGTACTAAGGCTTAACATTGACATGTCAAATTTTGGTACACATGGTGGCTCAATCAATTATCGACATAATGACGACCAAGGAGGTGAAGGAGATCATAGAGAACTTAATAAGAAACTCATCAACAAAAGTGGTAGGAGAGACATCGGAGGCATCCCTCTATAAGGTGTAAGCATCTTCCGACTTAACAACATAAATTGTAAATCTATCAAGTCATATAAACATGATATTAAAGTATGACATAGGCAACAGAGAGGCGTGCTACTAATGTGGCATGTATAGGCATCTAGCCTATGTATGTATGAAAAGCAATGTAAGGCATGAGAAGTGACTACTTCTCTAACATATGTAATTTGGGGTGAAGGAATCACCCAAAATTTTCATGAAATGAGCAAAGAGTAGTTGATCTAGGAAAATTAATGAGACCACTTGGATTTTAAAATAAACCTTAAATTTCAATAACAATCACCACAAGACGAGGGGATGGTGGAGGAGATGTTAAAGTAATTCATGTATTCTGTTAATGCTTAGTTAAGGTAAGTAATGCAAACACAGGGAAAAAGCATCTAGGACTTTTATAATAAATTACCAAACTGTTACAAATGACTGATGCATTCATTCACAATTTGGAGGTATAAGTATGCCAATTAGCTAAAGTGCTAGGAGAAAGAGGACGGGGTAAGCTTTTGAATAACACCAAAGTCATCTCCAAAAATCAAGTTTGTACCATCAAATTAAGGAGTAGTAAAAAAAATTGAACATGATTTATAAAAAGATATAGAAGCGTTGAAGTAGAAAAAAGCTTAGGAGTAGCTTGAGAACGAAAGAAGCATAAGAGAAGAGGTACTTGTCTCGCCTACATCAGGTGCCAGTATTGATATAAAAATCGTGAGTTGAGGCAACAAAATAGAACCAGAATCAGTTCTATTTTTAATTGGTGTCAGCCATGAACAAAGGTCAACCTATATGAAGCTATACATGATGCCATTTCCATACTCTTAAAGGCTTAAGAAGAAGAATAAACAAATTAGATTCAATAAATTTTGGAGGTCTTTAAAAAATTAAACATCAGTATATCCTTTGCTAAAAAATTAGCTTAAATGCCTTTATACATAAAGTTCTTGAAGGAGATCATCTCCAATAAGAAAAAATTTGAGGAGTATGCCATGGTGTTTTTGATTGAGGTGGGTAGCGTTATTTTGAACAATAAGTTACCTATGAAGTTAAGGATATTGGAGTTTTACAGTCATTTATAAATTTAGTGATTCAAATTTTATTAAATATTTATGTGACTTAGATGCTAGTACAAAGCTAATGTCTTTGTCCAATTTTTAGAAGTTAGGGATAAGAGACCTCAAGCCAATGCACATATCACTTTACTTGGTAGATTGTTCTATTAAGTATCATACTGGGGTTAGGGAAGACCTACTTATGAAAGTAAGGAAATTTATCTTTTCAACCAAATTTTAGTGATGGATATAGATAATGATGTTGGGGGGTCTCATTATCCTAGGGAGATCTTTCTTGGCTACTTGTGGGATAGTTATTGATGTTGCTAAGGAAAAACTTACATTTAGTGCGAGCAACGATATAGTAGAGTTCCACATATGAGAATGTGAAATCCAACATCAGTTGGAGAGGAGAACAAACTACGCCTTATAAGGGTACGGATACCTCTTCCTTATAGATGCGTTTTTCAGGTGGGAGAAGAGCAAAATCGTGAGGGCTTAGCCTAATGGGCAATCCAAAGCGGACAATATATGTGGGCAAGTGGTCTTGGTTGTTACAATCAGAGCTAGTTCCTGATCCGTTGTGCCAGCGAGGAAGCGGGCCCTAAGGGGGTGGATTATGAGATCCCACATTGGTTGGAGAGGAGAACAAAGTACACCTTATAAGGGTACAGATACCTCTTCCCTATAGACGCATTTTTTCGGGTGCAGAAAGAGCAAAATAGTGAGGGTCTTGGCTTGATAGGTAACCTAAAGTGAATAATATCTGTGAGTGGGTGGTTTGGGCTATTAAACCACATCTTTTAGATTATAAAAAGACTTCTTGCCCTAGAAAAAGATTGTTTTATAGTGAATGTACTTAACTTTAGTATGGAGGAAGTATCTAAAGCTTATGCTGATAATTTGGTAAAAAACATATGATGTTTTAGGACTTATCAACAGCGAGGAGGAGCATACTAAAAGTGATAATGTTCCTAGGTTAAAAAGGGAGCTTAAACCTATGACTTATGTCGAGTTAGAATCTTTGCCTCAGTGGCATTTTGCACACTTAGGAGATATTTATATAGATCCTACTAATCCTTGGAAATACTTCCATAGGTCTTACTAATCTTTGTTCCCCTTTGTGTTCTGTGCAGGAAGGGAATCATAATCATCTCAATGGCGATCTAGGATGAGTAAAGAGCTTAATGGAGTGTCTAACTAAAAGATCTCTAAAGAAGTACTTGTTAAGAGGTTACCCAATGGATTTTAACTTTTCTTTGTTTGTTTTTTTTGTTTTTATTTTCTTTACTAATATTTATTTTATTTTTAGGAGAATTTTTTGTGAAGTTTCTTAGAGTTTTATCTTACCACAATTGTATGAAAATAAAAGAGAATTCTCAATCTTAATTATCTCTTTTAATTAATTTATTTAACTTAATTATTTGTCATAAGGGGTAATGTTATGTTTATATACAGGGAGACTAATATTTTTTGCAATTTTTATTTGTTCTATCTCACATAATATCATAATTCATAAGCCAAAGGTCACAGGGAAGGAGACATAGTGGAAAATAGATAGAAAAATCAAGTTTAATTATGAATTAGGGAATATAGAGTATAATTAGCATATGTTATGGAAGAAGATAGTTGGTTATAAAAGAAGACATGAGCTGGTCTTAAAGTAGCTCAGGGATTGTTTGGACATATAATAAAACTAGCTTTAGTTTTGGAAGTGTGTCTGGTGCTGATCTTATAGCGGAAGAAAAACTTTGAAGTTTTAGAACAAAATATGTATCCATTGTGATATGTGTTGATTGTCGATCTCATCTTGAACCCCACTAGTATAAATACCAAGTCACAATTTTTTTAACCCCAAAACCTTAAACCCTCTTCCCTTTTTCCTTTAGCCTCATATTTGTGACCTAATCTTGGTTTTTTATGATGGTTTTTGCCTTTACAATACTAAATCTTTCCTTTACTCACAAAATCCATCTCTTTAAATCATCATTTAAGCCTCCAATCATCATATTTTTGCATCAATAGGACATAGTTGAGGTTTTGATTTTCAGTTGTATTGGGGGGATATCAAGCATAAATATTGTACATTCTATAGTATTCAAGTAAGTTATTCTATCAATTTTTGTAGTACTAGTGCAACAAAAGCTGGAATTTACGCCTTTATAAAAAGATTCTGGTGAGTGTATATTGCTCATGTGATGTTGGGTTGATTTTGAGTTGGAATTAATTTTGGAATTGTTTGAGTTCTATATTATAGTATTATGCTTTTTTTGGAGTGCAACAAAGTGTTATGAAGTTGTGGTGAAATTGATTATAGTCTATAGATAGTTTGTTAGATTTTGTATTAAAAAAAATGCCTTTGAGATACAAGATGATACCAAAGAGGAGTGACTTTCCTTCATATGCTTCATCAACATTCATCTTTGGAGGACCCTTCTAGATTTATAAATACAAAAAAGTAGGAGTGGTATAATAAGAGGAGTAACAACCATATGGTCATGAAGAAGAGCATTATCCCGATACTGGTTGAGTCTTCAAGATTCAAAATGTCCTTAAGAGTTTGAATAGGGATTATTTATTAACCCTTCATAAAGATTATAACTCAAAGGCAGTGAAGAAGTTTTACACCAATATCAAGGATAAATTTAAACCAAAATCTCTAGCCCTTATCTCTTATGTTCAAGGCATTGTAGTTATTATTTGGAGGAGAATATATATAGAGAAGCTCTTAAGCCACCATTAGAGGGGAGGCGTTTAAGTTCTTATAGTGGCAGGCCATCGAGGCATTATGAGTAAGAGTAAAGGGAGGTTTTACAATAGTTTGTTTAGGGATTACATACTTTATAGGATGAATGCATCTTTTTTCTAAGCACATAGACATCTAATCTTGCATATTGAGCCATAATGTCCGATCTCAGCCTAGTAGATTGGACAAAATTTGAACTACCAAATTGTACCTTATGGACCTCATCTTCAATGGTTTAGGTGACACTCCACCGATTTGTTTGTCATACCTTATGCTATAGTCTATCAGCAACGTGGTTCAACATAAGTCGCTAGATAAAAACTTCGTGTTTCTAGTACTTATCAGTCAGTTGCTGGTAAAGCTGGGAGTGGACATGTTTAGTTTTAGAGTTGTGAAGATCAAAGATTTCAATTACATTAATGATAATCAAATGAGATTATTTGGCTGTATTTGGGACAAACAGTAAGTAGATCAATCTGCATTAATTAGATAGAGGATACTCGAATAACCCAAGACAAGAAGTAAGGAGGAATGACATTAACAAAGACGTTGAGGGTCAAGAAGGAAATATGGGGATTGCTGAGAAGCCTCAAAAGATTTTGATGTAGTAGCTAGCATCATCTACTGATAGACTTTAAGGACAAATGATAATGATGAACACAAAGTTGGATCAAATATGGACTTATCTGTAACAATTTTCACCACTACTGGCACCCTAATGACTTTGAGCTCGCCATTCCAACATAAATGTAGACAAGATTAGCAATTTTAGGATGCTTTTGTTTTTGTTTGTTTTAACTAACTTTTATGTTTATTTTTGTTTATTATGTTGAATTATGAATATTGAAAATTCAAATATAATTTTGGTTTTGTTTAGTTATGAGCCTCAATTATTTTATTTATAGTCATATAGAAGATACGTGTGAATTAATTCTATAACAACGAAAAGTTCTATTACAACAGTTTGAGTGTCAGAGAGTTCTTCTGATTCTTTTTCCTTTTGATTGTTCATGCACAATATTGTGGACAATATTGTTCTAAATGTAGGGGTTACTTTTGACTATTTTATAATCGTATTGGAATTTTTTAAAATTTTCATAATTTTCACAATTTTTGTGTTTTTAGGTTGTACATTTTTTTTAGTTTTATTGTTTGTTTTTAGGTTGTATTTAGATTTTTATTAGTAGCTTTGGGGTTAGAGATATAAATTTATGAATAATTTTAGTTTAAATTTACTGTTAAATTTAGATCCATAATATGATTAAGTAATTTATATGCAAAATTTGGTTTGGTGAACACTAATAAATTGGATTTGTTAAGTGATAATACTTTGATTTGACATATCTTGTGTGATCCCAAGAGGATTTGGGCTCTCATGCATATATTCTTTATTTCCTATATGGATACCTTTTTTAATTTTAAAATTTTAAAACTTAAATTTAATCTTTTTAAGATTACATTAAGATTTGTGCAAGCATGAAGATGATAAAAACACTTAAGATTTGAGTTTAAGCCAAATTGCCTACCTTTTCTATATTAATTTACTAGTGAGCCTTTTTAAGGCTATAATATATATTTTAGCCTTTTTCTTTGGTAACATTTCCTAAAGGACCTTGAACACAAAAGAAAAATAAGTATTTACTCCATAATTTATGATTATTAAATATTTTACTTGTGACTTGATATAGTTTTTGAGAATAAGATAAGTGTACGAAAGTGGCAATGAAAATGGGAGAATCTTGTGTCAATATTGAAAAAAAAGAAAATTTTGAGAAAAAGAAAAATGAAAAAAAGAGTTGAAATTTTGTTGGCATTATTGATTTAATCTTTATATATTTATTTATTACTCGAATAATTGTGAATGCTTTTGTTCTCTTTTATTTCTTTTTCCTTTGTTAACGTATTTAACTTTTGCCCTACTAAACCTAAATTAACATTTTACCATTCTAAATAAATATACTTACGAATTTAAGATACAATAAATATCTATTAACAAATGTATTTACAAAGTTAAAATAAAATTACATATATATTAAGTTAATATATATTTGTATATAATGAAGAATATTTTTCTATATCATTAAAATTTATATAACTAATCTAAAAAACATCTAAAAAATTTATAATGTTATATATTATATTCTTTTATCTTAACACAACAACAAAATAGAGCTATTTGCACCACGCATGCACAACTTAGTACAAATAACTATTTTACCATTATTTGATTTGATGAAAATAACTCATATTTTATATTTATTTAAAATAAATATTTTTAAAATATAAAGACATAATATAAATAATTATGAATAAATTTATGTAGAAAATTACAAATATAAATTTA
>JAOQML010000003.1:25037576-25062349 GCA_027568935.1 Erythroxylum urbanii
AAAAGATTCAGCAACAGTTGAGAGAGCTCGGGGAGAGAGAGGAGAGATTGGAATTGCTCAATTGTTCTATTGACGAGAGAGACCATAGTGTTAGGGTTACGGAGGAAGCTGCTGCAAATAGACTCAAGGAGGTTGAAGCAAAAAAAAAACAACATGAGCGTGCTTTCTCTGAATTCAAACTGAAGGAGAAGCAGGTTCAAGAGCGATTCGAGGAAATCAAGTTGAAAGAAGAGCGATGTAGAGCGAGGTTTAAAGAGCTTGAATTCAATGAAAAGAAATTTGAGGGCAAATGCAAGGAATTCATTTTGAAAGATGAACAGGTTGAGGAAAGGATTAGGGGGATACAACTGATGGACAACGAAATTCAAGAAAGGTTGGTGGAGATGAGAGACAGAGGAGAGAAGTTAGCTTTCTATGAAACATCTTTAGAGGAAAGAGCTATTAAACTTCGCGCTCGTGAGAGAGATATTGATCTGAGGTTGAGAGGGCTTGACTTGAAAGAGAAACAATATGAGCGATTATACAATGATCAAAAATTGAAGGAGAAGCAAGTTGAAGAGCAGTCCAAAGAATTCAGGTTGAAAGATGAGCGATATAGAACGCGATTTAAACAACTTGGCTTGGACGAGAAGAAATGTGAGGAGAAGTACAAAGAACACGCTGCGAAAGAAAAGAAGGTTGAAGAACGAGCAAAAGGACTTGAATTCAAGGAGAAACGAATTCGAGAACAGTTGCTGGAGCTTGGAGAAAAAGAAAATAAGTTGAAATCCTTGAGTAATTCTCTAGAAGAAAGGGCCAATGAAGTTAGGAGAAGCGAGGAAGTGGTTGCTGAGAGATTGAGGGAGATTGAAGCAAAAGAGAAGCAATGTGAACAGTCTCTTGTTGACAAGAAATTCAAAGAACTGTTTCAGGAATTTGAACTGAAAAATAGGGTGTTTGAGGAGGGATTAAAGGAGATTGAGTTGAAGGAGAAGCAACTTGAAGAGCGATCGAAGGAAGCCACACTAAAAGATGAACAACTTAGGAAAAAGTTTGAAGAGAAGGAAATGAAATTTGAGGAGCAGTGGAAAGAACTTACTTTTAAGGATAAGAGGGTTGAGCAACAACTTAAGGAGCTTGGAATTAAGGAAGAGAAAGTTCGACAATTACTCAAGGAAGCTGAACTGGAAAACCAGAAACTTGCAGATCAGGGTAAAGAATTTGAGTTGAAGGGAAAGCAACTTGAAGAGTGGTCCAAGGAAGTCGAGCTAAGAGATGAACAACTTCAGAAAGGGTTTGAAGAACTTGGAAAGAAGGAAATGAAAATTGAGGAACGATTCAAAGAACTTGCATTCAAAGATGACAAGGTTGAAGAGAAACTTAAGGAACTCGGAATGAAGGAAAATCAAGTTCAGCAATTATTTAAAGAAGCTGATTTGGAAAAACAGAAACTTGCTTACCGAAGTAAAGAAATCGAATTAAAGGACAAGATGCTTGAAGAGCAGCAAGGAAATTTTAAAGTGCAATATAAGAAGGTTGTAGAACAAATTCAAGATTTTGAAGTGAAGAAGCAGCACCTCGAACAACAGCGTAGAAAACACGAGTCAACGGAGAACAATTCATGTGTTTCAAATGTGAAGGTTGAGTCGGTATATACTTCTGCAGTTAACAATGTTACAGACCATACAGTTAGTGGCAATCTTAGAATGTTACAGAACACAAACGAAATAGATGGAACAGCCTTGCAAAGGTTTTTAAATGAGCATTGGGATGGTGATATTAAATTCGTGGAAAAAGTAAACAGTTTCATCCGATTATCGTCGAACCCTGCTAAGCTTGTTTTCGATGCCATGTTGGGATTTTACCCTCCCCGTTTGAAGAACGGAGATGTGAAGTTTGAAGAATATGTTGTCAGAAGGAGTTGCATCTTTTTGTTGGAGCAATTGATGAAGATTTCACCAAACATCGATTCTTATGTCACAAAGGAAGCAATGATACTTGCGCTTGACTGGATGACAAAATGGAATAAACATGGTGCGGAGCATTCGGTGGAGGTTTTGGGATTTTTGCTTGTTTTGGGTGCTTATCAGTTGTCCTCTGCTTTTGGTGTCAGTGAGCTCTTAGATTATTTGGAGATTGTTGCTCATCATCCTCAGGCTCCTGAGTTAGTTCGTGTGTTTGGTTTTGCAAATAAAGCGTCAGGTATGCTTCCTGTTATTGGTCATCACCATACTCAGTTATCTGTTAATTCTCTCTCTAACGGTCTGTTACTGTATCATTTAATGGATTTGTGTTGTTATTTGTTTTTTGGCTTAACAACGAAGATAAGCAATCGTGCTGTTGGTTTCTATCCGTGTATCTATATGATGTCAATCATCTAAGCTGATATAGTTCTTTCCTTGTTGCCTATCTTAAATCGTGAAGAACAAAATCCCAAATTGGAAACTTTTAACTCAAAAAAATTCATCTCTATCTCTGATACTCTGTTTCTCACCTTTGTAAGATGTTAGGCGATTGGCCACTGACACGAACATCTATTATGTCCTTGAAGGTTTATACATTTTTACCAAGTGCTATTTTTTTAAACAGAGAACTTGACGGATAAATTGGACTCCTCATCGGTGTATTCTATGTTATTAACCAGTTTTCTGGGCTTCATTTAAGTCATTAGTTTTACCAACTTGAAGTTTTAGGAATGGTTAATTAGTTGTCTTGCTAATATGACATGACTCTTCTTAATTCCGTTAATCATAGCTTCATTTAATGTATTCGTATGTGATAACTATACTTCAGGTTCATTTGACATGAATGGTTCTCATAATTATCAAGGGTGTACTTGTATTAGGTTTAAATGAACTATTATTGTTTTATGGCATTTCATTCAATTTTCTAATTATTCTTTTCTACCATGGGCAATTAAAGGCAATAATTTATATGGTGACAGGTCTTATAAGGAGGCTTATAAGCAAAAAAAAGCACATAGAGGGTATCCGGTTTATTTTTGCATTTAACTGGGTTCAAGAGTTTCCACCAGTTCCTTTATTAAAGGATTATCTGAAGTACCACAAAACTAAATACAGATCCATTTGTCCACCGAAACTGAACAGGCCAGTTGCACAGCGGGTATGTTTTCCCCTGCTCACTTTGCTGCTCAGTGCCTATTTTTCTTTATATTCTGTTGGCATCTCTGCTCCATATAATAATACCTCATCTGTATCAACAGATTGATGCAATTATTGAAAGGATCGGTGTTGTAAATTCTGTCATCAGATGCATTGAAGAGTACAAGCTTGAATTTCCAGTGATGGGCCTTAGGCAGACTATTGAATCTCTCAAAAAACTGAAGTGTAGTATTGAACCAGGAGCACCAAATCTGTGTCGTGAACTTTCACTCCAGCACAACGATAAGAACTCTGGTCCTACAACTTCAGCCACTACGTCTTCCGCAGCCCCTACCACACCTTCCCCAACCAATGCACCAGCTTCTACCAGCACTGAAAAGTGTTGTCAGAGTGGCAAGAAGCGCCAG
The DNA here is from genome assembly GCA_027568935.1 of Erythroxylum urbanii. Taxonomy (NCBI): domain Eukaryota; kingdom Viridiplantae; phylum Streptophyta; class Magnoliopsida; order Malpighiales; family Erythroxylaceae; genus Erythroxylum; species Erythroxylum urbanii. Next base: position 25,041,085 of record JAOQML010000003.1, read on the forward strand.
CGGACGGTGTCAGCAGGAGAGGCTCGAAAAAGAATTGCAGGTAATGAACCTCGAAAGAATCCTATACCCTTTCAGTGCCAGGATTCGTTTAGGTCCCAAGGTGCTTCAAATCATAATACGTCGGTAGTCCATTGTGATTCTGCAGGCCAACCCGCTGTGAATGTTCATGGCAGCTCCTACCATATTATTGGTAATCCATATCAACAATGGGACGGTAGGTGTTTGCCCTTTTGGAGGCCCTAGATTCGGTGGTAGTTAGACTGTACAGTTTGGTCACCCCTTCTGAAAATGAACCAAGCTCTGTACATAACACCAGCTGAATGAACATCAGTTAGGTTTGGTTTTTTTTTTGTAAATTATAATACACGATATGTGTAAATTCTGGGAGCAAAACTGAGTTACTTTGGAAGATAATGTCATGGCATCTAGCTTTTAGTTAATTTTTTTATTTCATTTTGTAATGCTCTAATGATGTACTTTTGTGGGATTGATTTACTGAAAGAATCCTTTTTTCTTTTTAAATGTCAAATTGGATATAAGAAATGGTCAAATTCTATGAGAGCTCAAATTAACTGATATGTAATTTGTCAATCCTTTCATGTAATTCCTTATGTTCTCATAACTATTTACCATGAAAAGGATACTTCAGTTCCACTGAACAATTTTTCAAGCTTGATGGCTAATGATGGATACATCTCAACTCAAATACGACAAAATGGTGAACCAATACAATCCAATCGCATATTCTTTGCACGAAATGAAACCAACACGCAAATGACATCTGAGCCACAAGCCACTTCAATATGCGCACAAAGCATCTTTTTTTCTATTTTCTTGGCAAAGGGGAGAGAAGAGAAGGTGCTTCGGCGCGCCCCTTTTTGCTCTCCTCGCACTCACGTCCACACTGCATGCACTGTTTATACATAAATACACATATATCGATACCATTTCTCACCTACTCCAACGCCCACCAACCTACCAAACCCCAAACCAGAGTAAACGGCGGCTTCATAATAACATAAACCCTCCTTATGTAATTCTTAGACTTTTCCTCATGACATGTTCTGTCATGAAACTTCGTTAAAGCATCGGACATTGTTTGCCAACTCCTCTTACATCATGCCCTTCGTCAAGTACACTTCATAAAAAGAAATTACTTTATTTCTATTTCTTCTCTTTTGTTGCTAGATTCCCGTACTCAAATTGGCATTTTTTAAAAGACAAATTTGTGTTCTTGCTTCGAATGGGGTCTGTTCCAAGTCACAAGTCTCACCAAACCTTATCTGAATTTCCTTTCTTCGCCATATAAAAAGAGTTGCTTTGTTTCTGTTTGTTCTATCCCAGTTGTTGGTATGTGATATTTTTCCATATTAGTTGTGTTTCACTCCAATCTACTCTTTCTATTTGAATTGTGTTTCACTCCATTCTACATCAAAGAATTGATAACCATTTTTTGTTTTTGGGGTAGCTGAATCCATATCCATTACTTCCTAGTTCTTTCTGTAATGGGGGCGTTCTTGATTTGCAGATAAAGATTCTGGCTTTTTGCATGCATATACATTTACTGTAAACCCATTCGTTTCTGCCATACCTTCTTTTTTCTGTTTCATTCTTTCATTCATTCCAGTCGAAGATACTATTGGTTCATTTGGTCCAATGGGTCGTGTTGGAGTAATCACTACTTCTACCCTGGTTTGTGCTCCATTAATGGTTGAATCTGTGGAGCAATTACTCAGTTGCATGTCTCTTGCAAAGGCACAAGGGGCTGATGTTGTTGAGGTCAGGTTGGATTGTATTAAGAACTTCCAGCCTCGCCAAGACCTCGAGGCTATCCTCAGAAACAAGCCATTGCCCGTTATCATCGTTCACAGGTAAATTTTTGCATTCCATTCCTATTGCTGCAATATCCATTCTTCCTAGAGGTTTGATGGTATCTAACGTTTCCCTGTCTAGCATTGTTCACATACGTATATTTTCAAATAAGGCTCAAGCCAAATTCATGAATAATTTTCTTTCACATTCCTACGGTGACCAAACTACATATTGTCCAAAATTTATCACTTTCTTGATTGAAGAGACCTTTTTGAATCCATAGTCAAGTCACGACTAACGTCGGTTGGCTGTAGGGATACGGTGAACTAAAGGGTCCCACTTGCTGAATGTTTTTAGCAGTGAAACAGTAACCTTGTGCAATGGTTATGCAGGATATAACCAATCATGGCTTTAGCTTTCCCAATAACAAACTTTCTGATTTGTAGATGAAATTTCTCCAATTTCTGTTTTCTTCAAGTTGTTATTCCCAAGAGAGAAGGAGAAGAAATATCAATATTGACATTTCAATATTGGTAGGCCGGATGCACTTTTCATTTTCTTTGTTTCTTGATGGGGAAAGGAGGAGTGTACTTCACCATTTCATGGAAAGTTTAGTTGGCAATTTTACTGCTATCTTGAATCATAGCAGCTATGATTGCTCAAAAATAGGGAAAACAGATACGAAAGTGAAAATTACAGTTATTGCTGATTTATGGCCTATGCTCAATTGGTTGGTTGCATATGTGATAATTATTTAATCATGTTATTAAATTTAAACAGATCATGGTTCTGGAAAATCCTAAAAAAAATTATTTTCTTATGCTACTTGATGAGATCACATCTCTATTTCCTAATAGTTATATGATGTGAACAAAACCTTACAATCAAGCCTGGCTTCCTAGGATGATCAGAAGCTTCAATTGAAGACCATAAATCTAAAAAAACAAAACAATGAAACAAAAGGCATGCATTATGTTTTTGTGCATTTGATTTTCGTGTTAATTGCTTTTCTCCCACTTTTCCTTTTACTTGAGAAGTCAAATTAATGAATTCCAGTGTATACAAAGATTTTTAGTCAATGCAAGTAATTACAAGCTTCCATTCATTTCACGGTGATGCTCTGTGATACCAGGCCAAAATCAGAAGGTGGTCAGTACGAGGGAGACGAGGAGTCAAGGCTGAATGCCCTTCTTTTAGCTCATGAACTGGGAGCTGATTATGTTGATTTTGAACTGAAGGTAGGTTCAGAATTCTTCTTCAGCACTCATATGTAAATGCATGTCTAAGCATGTGAAGATTGTCCAAGATTATCTCTGATTTTTTGGCTTATCTAATTTTCTGAAAGAGTATCTTGATAGATAGATAGTTTAGTGCCCCAGTTAGGCACCTTCTCCTCTTTTTATGAATTCTACCTTTCCCTTTTTAGTTTATATTAGGGTTTCTGTGACCTGCAGTTTCTAGATAGTATTGGATGCCATTTGATAAGATTAAAGTACCCATATTCTTTCTTAAAGGATATCCTTTCTATTTCCACTATTAGAAGAGTAGTTGTGCCTTCAAATATTTGGAAGAATAGTTATACTAGGAGCAATAATAACATCATCTCTTACAACTAGCTTGTTGACTATCCGGATGCCTTTAGCTTACTAGCAAAAGGTCAGCTTCAGAATCAACTTTTAACCTCATGGTTGTAGTTTTTAATTTGTACATCTTATCTGAGTTTTTTGCTATCTTTTTCAGGTTGCCTATGATCTGATGGGGGCAATTAAAGAAAAGCATGGAACTGGTAAAGTTATTGTATCCTGTTATGTGAATGGCGTAACTCCTTCGAAAGAGAATTTCAGTCAACTTGTTGCTCGTATGCAATCTATTGGAGCTACTATTATTAAAATTGTTTCCAACGCAAAGGACATTACAGAAATGGAAAGAATCTTTCACTTGCTTTCATTTTCTCAGGTATTGTGACAGAACAGAATTTGTGAATAGAAAATGACACAATTCAAAGTGTGTAGTTGTCTCTCAAATCCTGAAAATATCCTCTACATTTGAAGACCTTGGCCATTTATTTGAAAGAATGCGCTGTGAAAACTATGCTAGCACCCTATGAAGGAATTTATTAAAAGATCCAGAGATTGGATTCTTGAAATAAAAGCAATCCCAAAATTGACTCATGGAAGCTTTTATACATATATAGTTTTTCATGTTTCTGCTTTTGAGGATAAGTATGTGTAACCAGTTCATCTCTCGCTTTCAGGTACCTATGGTTGCTTACTCTGAAGGGGAAAGAGGTCTCATAAGCCAGATATTGTGCCCAAAATTTGGAGGGGCCTTAGTTTATGGATGCTTGGAAGAAAAAGCAGTTCCTGGTCTACCTACTTTACAAAGCTTTAGAGAAGCCTACAAAATTGAGTACATAAATTCAGAAACTAAAGTTTTTGGTCTCATCTCAAAGCCTGTTAGCCATAGCAAAGGCCCTTTGTTGCACAATCCCACCTTTAGACATATGAACTATAATGGGTTATATGTACCGATGTTCGTAGATAATCTCAAGGAGTTCTTCAGTGTGTATTCAAGCCCCGACTTTGCAGGTTATAGGTACGCATATTCACTAATATGGCCAGTTTGGAATTTAGGATAGCACCAATTCTATGCTGAATTGGTTGAACTTTATGGTCTCTTTAATAATTTGATAAATTCAGTTCGCTAACAAGTCTTCATTTAAAATTAGATAACTATTTGAGATTATGCTTAACGTCATGCTGCATACTGCGTGGATCAGATGCTATAACTCTTAACAAGTCTTCATTTAGAGTTCAGGATTATGCTTAACATTATGCTACCTACTGCTCGGATCACATGCTATCACTCTTAACAAGTGGCATAGATCACAAAATTGGTTCATTTTTTCTGATTGTCCCAAGATTTTTCTCATTATCTCCATTTTGGTTGTAGTGTTGGCATCCCATACAAGGAAGCTGTCATTGAGTTCTGTGATGAAGTCCATCCTCTTGCTAAGGTTAAACTTAAATTCCATATGAAAATTTGCCACAACTTCTAGTCACTTATTATCTAGATTACCAGGATGATCTGTTATCAACAAGCAGTTTTGATCACAACTGACAAAATTTTCTAACTCGATGAACTACACATATTTGATCAGTCTATAGGTGCTGTTAATACCATCGTAAGGAGGCCTAGCGATGGGAAGCTGATCGGTTATAATACAGACTGTGAGGCTTCAATAACCGCCATTGAGGATGCTTTAAAAGGTACTGATGTTAACACTTCCAAACATTGTACACCTGAAACATGTTCAATTGGCTGGAATCAGTCTGCTCCAAATTCTTTCAATTGGTTGGAATCAGTGTGCTCCAAATTCTACATATTGCTATATATATCGTTCATCTATATATTACAGGACATGGAAACAACAACAGCAAGATATCTTTCAGTTCTCCACTAGAAGGGAAACAATTTGTGCTAGTTGGTGCTGGAGGTGCAGGAAGGGCACTTGCTTTTGGTGCTAAAAGTAGAGGAGCTCGAGTACTAATTTTTGACATTGATTTTGGTAAATACAATATCTTTTAATTCTAAATTTTAACCACCTCTAATGTGTAAGTTTATGAACTGGAAAATATTGAGTGAAAGAGCATCTAAAATAATTTTTTCTTGCTATTTCTTGTGTTTATACAAAAAGAGAGGGCAAAGTCTCTTGCTCAGGTTGTTTCAGGTGAAGCTCAGCCATTCGAAAATTTATCCCATTTCCAGCCAGAGAATAAAGCCATCCTTGCAAATGCAACACCTGTAGGAATGCATCCAAATACAGATAGAATTCCTGTTGCTGAGGTTCTTTATACTTGCTGCGTATTTAAAAGTAAATTTTGGTTCAGTTTTCGTTGTTAAAATTTTATTTTCCGTTTTTTCAGGCAACCTTGGGTGACTATCAGCTGGTTTTTGATGCTGTATATACACCCAGAAAAACCAGATTATTAAAAGATGCTGATGCTGCAGGAGCTATCATAGTAAGTGGAGTCGAAATGTTCCTCAGACAGGCTATTGGCCAGTTCACCCTCTTCACTGGCAAAGAAGGTATTCTTTGGCATACCAATTTCTTTCTCATTTTTCCTGAAAATCTCTATGTCATTCAGTCCTGAATATACCTAGTATTTAGTTTTGGACTCTACTTCTTTGAGCCTAAACAGAATCAAGATTTAAGTATGCTGTTATTGTTAATACTTGACTATTGAATTCCAGGAGAGATGTTCTATGTAAGACTGCATGTTATTCTCCAAACATGTCAGTTTATACTTGTCCATCTTTGACTTCCATACACAATCTCCATAAACATAGAACCAAATCCCCATATTCTTGCTACCCCGAAATACTTGTTGCCCCTTGCATTCCTAGATTCCAAGGCAAATAGGTATGATCATATTTTCAATCCTCCTATTAAGTTTGTTCATTTCCCTGCTTTAGTTTGATCTTTTTCTATTCTGGTAACCGATTAATGAAGTCATTTCCATTAGTTCCATGATAAGAAATTTGTCTATACATTAAAATCATACTACTTTATGGTTAAAATTGTAAGAATAGAAGATTTTCCTTTAAAATCATCATCCTGACAAATCACTAAGTGTCACTGGAAATGGCTTCATTAATTATTTGCAATGGTATTCAACTGAAAAGCCAAAAAAAAAAATCTAAAGCTGAAGAACAGAATGCGGAAAGCACCATTAGAGGTTTAAAAATTATTGTTACTTTAGATTGTTTTATGCATTTACTCCAATTAAAAGTTGAATCATTCACCTTCAGAGCTCTTTCTAAATGTTTGTAACACAACTAACTGGCTAGGAGACTTAACATTTGTTTCAGTAGTGTTTTCATTTAATAGACAGAACCATAAATTTTGTTGCTTTTTGTCTATTTTGCAGCACCAACTGGTTTTATGAGGGAGATCGTTTTAGCCAAGTTCTGATGTACGAAATCATCATCCAAATTGTGCAGAAGGCAAATCTCTGTCTCGGCAATTTTTTCTTTAAATCCAAACAAGTTTCTACTTTATATATGAAATTTAAGGACTTTCACCTCCAAAGATGGTGTACCCTTTCCTTGCAAGTTTCAAATATTGTAATAAAAAGGTCGAAACTTGCTTTTTATATGAATGCTCAAATATGACTAATATTTCTCGTCAGATCTTTTATCTCAAATACTTTATTCTAATCTTTTTTTTGCCTTAAGACGATGTCTTTTTATATATATTATTGCATAAATAAACATAAAATGACATCATTTTAGGCTAAAAACAAGATAATTGATACATAGAATCTAAACCTAGAAATCGTATGACAAGCAAGTCCTTTTCCTCTCTTTTATGTTTTGATTTGTTTAGTTGTCATTTTCCTTACTACTTACATTTCACTTACCCAATAGGCTACTTCCACTGAGCATCCCAACACTTTTAGGAATCAAAATGGTGAAAACACCTTTTGCTTTTCTTATCTTGTCACCCGAGTTTGCAACTCGGTCTAATAAAACAATATAATTGAATTGACTAATTAGTTTTTCTACATATAACAATCTTATATGATTAATGATATAATTGAAAAAAACAAGACGATATTTAAATATTTTTAAAAGAATTATAATTATACTCTCTTTCCATAATTAAAATTAACAAATATAGGTTAACTTAAATAATTTTACTTAATCTTAATTATGTTAAATTTAATTAGAGACCTTAATTCCCAACCTAATCCCAAATTTTGGAAACAAAATCAACACCCTTGTCGTCTACCTTATGCAATGATGCCTCCACCAGAAATTCGTTTGCCCTCTGATTGTCCATCATCTCCTCCAAGCAAATATCATCCCCTTTATTACATCGTGGTAGGTACCTGCTTTGTATTTTCTTGAAGTATGTTAGGTTAAACATTTTTCTTGGTATAGTCTTTGCACCACATGATTTCTTTATTTTTTTGATAAATAGCATGGTTTCTTAATTGATGTGGTCCTTATTGTATATTTTGAACTTTGTATTGGGTTGGTTTCAAAAGAACACAATTGGTAGATGTTGAAAATGATTGAATTGCAACCTAATATTCAAAAGTCATATGAAAATTTCTCACTTAGTTGTGGTCAAGGAGATCAATTTTGGATTAGATACTATTCCAATAATTGATACCATATAGAATATTATGTATAGTGAACTCATGGTCATATAAAATACAAGTTATAGGAGGTTAATTAACATATTGAAATCCCTATTAAAAGAATCAAGTTTATGAATTAGGAATTATATACTCTTTCAACAACCTACCTCCTTTTACTACGTATCATTACTTCTGTGAAAATTTTCATAGCTTCATCTTGACATCTTTCTCTCGCATGGGTCATTTGCTGACTAGCGCATATTGCACCGCCACATGCCGCTTTCTCTACCTCGTACACACATAGTTGGTTTTTCTTAGATTTTGTCTCATTTTGGTAACACTGTATGGTATAAACACAACCTTGGTATAAACACAACCTAGCAAGATTACCAAATACTGCTTTTCAATTTCCCCGTGTCTCTTATTTCCTGTTAGCAGCTATTTTTTCCTTTCTATTTAAATTAAGTACAAAAAAGTGGAAGACATGGGCTGTAAGTTTTGTTGAGTGAGGGCCTAAGAGCTCGAATTGTCTTTGTATATAGATTAAGAAGACACAAATAAGGTATTTTATATCGAATTGTATCCTTTCCATCACCTTTTCAATGAAAAGTTTGCAATTTACAAGTCCAACCAAAAATCGGGAGACCTCTGTCAGCAATATAGATGATAGATTCGATAGGGTTGATTCGTACTATTAAAAAATTGGCACCAAAATGGACATAGACATTGAAACATTCCTAACTAAGCTTGACTCTTTATTAGCACTAGAGTTACCAACAAATGCATATCCAGTCCATCAAAATGCAAGGCATAATTCTCGCACCTCTGAAACACCCTAGAAAGTGATACTGTCTTCCTTCTTCCACGCTTTATACTTGTGAACAATAAAGTCTGAAGCAAACCTGCCAATGATGGTGCTCTGATAACCCTCTCCATCGCATCCGCCCTACCACTCCTACGCAAATCAAAAAATGCAGCAACATCATTTCCTTTCCCTCTTGGTGTCCAAAATTGCATCATTATTAATATGCCAGCCACAACGATGTCTTCTCTCCTTGTTGCTTCAGCACCAATTGGTTGCCTCACAATTAAAGCAGCTTCCTCTGCAACACCTTCATTTCCTAAGGCCCCTATTAGTGTTATAATATGCAACATCCCGTTACTCATGTTAAGACTAGAATAGCAACTTATGAGAAATTTCTGAGAAAAGTAGAAAAATGTACGTCATGCATAATGTGACATACGCGTACATGATATTATTGCTTTTGCACATATACAAATAATTGTATATGCATTCATGACATTTTTCCGAGTATAAGTGAATTTTTAATATGATTAAAGTGTGAATTTTGGATAATTAAATTGTTGTGTATTAAAATAATGATAATAGTTATTATTTCAAAATTTTTGGTGAATTATGGATTAATTGTCTTGGATAATTAAATTGGTGTGTAATAGAATTATTTTCATATTTTTGGAGACATTTCAAATATTTTAGAGATTTATCAAAATTTTGAGGTATTTTAGATTAAGCAAAATAAAGAAATTAAGAGACAAATTATGGAGTGACAAATGGACTTCTTAGTATGTGACAGGTGGACCAATAGATAAGTGACAAGTGGTAGCCTTACATTGATGACAAATGGGCTATATGCAAGAGTGACATGTGGCATTGTGTGATGAAGCTACCTAAGTTATGTTTGAGTAAGAAATTTTTTTCAGCTCTTTTGTTTAGTCTCCACTAAAAGCACCATCTCCTTTCTTCTTTTCACCATCACCGAATCTATCAAGGTTACACCTTGTGAAGTTTTCTGTCATTAGAGGTTTGGATTGTGGCTAAATCCCTTGTTCATTTATCACCAAAACCAGCTGTTTGCTTCTAAAGTTCTGGAAAAAATTTTGAAGAGAGAGAAGAGAGAGAGAAGCTTAGTTAAGTAAGTTTTATGCATGTTTTAATGTTTGTAACTGGATGCATGCGTAAATGGAGTACATTTTCATGCTTGTGGATTGTTGCATGTGTAAATGGTGTTGATGCATGTGTGGGTAGTAAAGGAAGAAGCAGATTCGGAGATATGAATAACCGAATGAAAGTTTGAAGTGAGTTGAAGTATGTTATATGCAATACTTCACTGAACATAGTTCTGTATTTAGGGCATAACTTAATCTGTGAATATCCAAATTGGATGGAGTTTGATTCAGAGTAAATTAGAGACATAGAACTACATTTTGTATGAAGAAATCGAAATTTAATTTGGGAGTCTGTTGTGATTTGGGAATAATCTATATCGTTTTTAGTATAACTTGCAGAATACTGAACGAAATTGCATGAAATTAGCTTCATTATAAACTTAAGGCATAAAGGAACAATTTTTCAGAAGACTATTTCACCTAAATCCTTCATATTCCTTATCAAAATGACCATGAAAAATTGACCCGAAGGTTTGTTTTGGGAAGAGCTGGGAGAAGTTGGAATAAAAGGTAGTGCACGATGCTGTTTGACAGTTTTGAACATCCTTCATTCTTTTCGATATAACTTCTTCTTCTGACCTCCAAATGACTTGATTTTTAAACCAACAAACTCATAACACATTTTTCTTCCTCTCAATAAAAATATATAGCCATATGAAATCATTCGGGAAAGATTTGATGGATGAATTTAGGATGAAAATGAGGAAGTGAACTGGAAAATTTTTCATGAATATGCTTCGGTATTCTAATTATAACTTGATCTTTTAATTTCCAAATAAGTTGATTCTTAGTTTAGATTAGACTAGAGACATAAGTCTACAACTTTCTTAGAGAAGTCAAATTTTGCTTATGTCTCTAAGGCTTTCAAATTTGGCGTGAAACTGCATCTTAGCTTAGGCTATAGCATTACCAGGGACAGAACTCATATTTTGTGGTTATTGAATAAACTGTATTGATGTAGGCCGATTTAGATTGAGGTGTCTTCACCAAAGTTTTATCTTATTCCCTTAGATTTAAATTGGTATAAATTTTGTAATTTTTGGATATCTGAGCTGAAAGATATGAGTTGTACAATTCGAGGGTATGATCATGTACTAGCCAAATGTTCAAATATACAAAGTCTGTGGTATTGTGAGCATAACTCATAGTATATTGAATCAAATTAGATGATCTTTGAGTCATTAGAAACTTAAGAGATAGATGAACAATTTTTCAGAAGAAAGTGTTGCCTAATTTTGCCATTTACTTTATGAGATTTAGTATGCAAAATTGACCTGTATGTGTATTAGAAGAAAAATCTGAAGTGGTCAATGAAATTATGAAATTGTTTTGACATTATTTTGTTTTGGTCTAATTATAAATATACATGATATTAATGAGGGCTTTGATATCTGAATGAAGTGTTGATAAGGATCACAATAAAGTACCCCGGAATTGCCATTGAACATGCATAAAGGAATACTTACATTAGTGCAAAAATGTGATATATTGTAAATGTGTTGTGTATATTTTAGAGGAGCACATCAGATGCCAGTCAGACATTGCCGAACCATCCAAGCAATAGCTTCTTAGAGCGTACTGTGAGTCAACCTAGATGAATTTCTTAAGATTGATTTAATTTGATTTATTAAGCTTCCAATTATTGAACTGTTGTGATTAGTTTTGAATTCTGGACTTAAAGTCCGAGGAGTATATATTTCGGACTGTATTGGAAGTGTTCTGATTTGTTTGATAATTATGGTTGTATTATGCGATGTGAATTCTCAACGAAAGTTACATACCAGACTTGGGTCCGATGATTATGAAATTTTGGTTGTGCTTTATACATGATTGTGATAAGTGGTAAATTCTGAATTGATGCATTTCATAAAATGCATGCTCAGATAAAGGCGTTGTGATCGGAGTGGCCAGTATCAAGTGCTTGCACATAGAGCTTTGCTCTATGATATATGATTTGGCACATAGAGCTATGCTCCGTGATATATGTTTCTGACTATGCCTTGACGTATTTGTATATGTGACAGGCATTCGGTCACAATATTAATAACGAATGTGGAGTCTCATATGCATCTGTATGTGTTTATATATGATCTAATTGGCATTGATTAAATGATGTGCCATGACAGTGTGTGTATTTGAAATATTTATATTCTGTATGAATAATTTTGAAATACGTGATTTGTGTATGTGAATCCACTGAAATCATCAATGATGGTTCACTCATTGAGTTCGCAAAACTCATAAAAATTACAACGTAATTTTTTAAGTACGAGACAGGAGGCTAAGTGATTATTCTGGATTAGAAGAACATTTTGGACTAAGTTATGGCTTAGAGGTCTGTCAACTGACGTCAGAGAGTTATAGCTTTTATTTTGTAGTTTTTGCTAGAACCTGTATAAGGTTTTGTAAATATTCGTCTAATGAAAACAACGTAGACTTTGTGAATGAATGAAAAGAATGGTTTTAAAATTTGATGGCTTCTGATTATGTTAGATGATGCCATGTGTAAATTGGATTTGTTTTTGCTCTAACATGCAATTATCATAGGATATGTACTTGAATATTCTTGAATGTTTGGGTATGTACCTTGTGATAGTGGAATGTTGCATAACAACCCCGACTTCTATCATTCTTATATAATTTTTTGTATTAGTTGACAAATAAAATAAAGTTGCGACTACATCTTTCTTCCCAGAGCTACCCTTACTTTATTTGCTATTGTCTTCTTGTAGTTATAGACTCCACTTTTATATTTTAGAAAGTAGGCCCTGCTTAGCTACGTGGTTGTTGGACCCACTATCTAGCTAAAAATAATAACTAATACCATGTTAACATTGACGTAGTATTTAACTGGTAGATGTTTAACTCTGTTAAATTTTCCATCTACTCAAGGTCTGTCCTGAACGTTTTGAAAATGTCATGATTTAAGTTGAATGCTTGCAAGTGTTAGGGTTCAAGTTGTATTTTATTGTGAACATTGAGGCTCAAAATGTACTTTTGGCCTTTGGCTATTATATAACTAAAACTTATCAGTTGTATACTTGATTTTAAAGTATAACTTGGTTAAGGTAAATACAAGAGCAATCAATCATAACTTAAGACATAATTTTATGACTTGTACATTTAGAAGTGCAAACTTATAATTCTTTTCACTAAAGCATATTATATATATTTGAAGCATGTCAAGTATATGTTTTGAACATGATTAATAAGCGTTTCATATTAAGATTTCATATAATTAACAGTTGTTCCATGATGTAATTCCACTTATGTTATGCTAATAAGAACAATTATGTATCACTTTATGCTATTGCGTTATCATCACTCTTTCCCTTCTAATTAAGTTATTTGATAGATATTAAATGTGATATCCTTTGTAAAGGATGAAAATTTCTTTTAGAAATTATAAAGCATGGAAATTTATTTACATTAAGTTGATACTTTACCAAATGACAGAGAGTTCATTAGATTTACATACACCTTATGCAAATTATTATCCTTAACTATTGTGGTGTATAAGTTACATATATATGGAATGTACTATGATATTAAGATTTCATAATATGACCTTATGATGCTTTTAATAGTTTCTAGTGATTATGAACAAGTTTACAATGGCTTAATATGGAGGTATAAGGCTATGTTATTGTGGGAAGTTCATAATAAAACATGAATTGAAATATGTTAAAAGGCAGACAAGTATCATTGAGATTTTTGACCTTGATTATATCAGCTATAGGCAACTATGTGAGATAGGAAGGAATTAGGATACCTTTAAGTTAACAAAGCATACTAATAACATATCATGTTTTAAATATAGGGAGTCATAGAGACTTATTGAATAAAAAAAAGTTGCATTGGGCTTATTACTTAAGGAAACTTAATAAAATAGTTAATGCGTATGTAACATGTAAGTTAAGACATATCAGTTCCTAACTAGAGAAGAGGAGGTTATTGGGGAGGATGAAGATAATCATTATGAAGAAGGAAATACTGATGTTAGGATGGAGAATGTTGATAGTGAACATGTTAATGAACACGTTAAACAATAAATTAGTTACCAAAATGATGAACAAGATAGTCGTCGAGGTGATGAACAAGCTAGAGACTAGGGTGATGAATAAGTTGGTGACCATGTTGATGAACATATACAAGTTGATTCTAAGTAGAAATTCCTAATAATCATCATTCAAAATTGATTTAATTGATTGTGGTAGTTTTATTAGTAATGATAATACCTAAATGGAGAGGAGCAAAGTGAAGCATTGGGAAGATCAAGTACAAGTATTGGACAAAATCTAACCAGTGTGGTAACATATTGGAGATTGAACATAGAGTTCAAAAATGTAAAAGAATTTAAAGACAATGTTGTGGATTATGCAATGCAAATAAGATATGATAACAGGTTGAAAAAGAATGAAAGTAATAAGATATAATTATTAAGAAACCTAGTATCTCAACAACGAAAATGGTTATAAAGTGTTGAAAGAAGTTGAACATATTTTTTAACTTATGCATATTTAGAGTAGCAAAGAGAAGACTTAGAAAATAGAGGGTAATAAATTTTATTATTAAAATATTTCAAGATATATGGATATGTATATGATTTGAAGATTAATAATTCTAGTCTAACAATGAAGTTATAACTGACAAGGAATTGAGAGACTTCTTTTCTATAGGTAATAAAAATTACATTTCATTCTTTTGTAATATAAAATTCATATCATTCTTCATTATCTTTTATTATAGTTCAAAGGTTATACATTTACTTTGATGTCATGAAAAAAGATTGGACGCATTTGAGACTTATTTTTGGGGCAAATGATTGCTTTCTAAAAATAGAGGTCTAAGGCCAATTACTGAGTACGGTAAAAAGCAATGGAGATGGAGGGATGGAGATGTAGGGATTTATTAATTAACATGGGCTATCGTGGAGGTAGAAAATATTGATTCATAGAGTTTATTCATGAATTTACCAATATTTAGTTTGGAATTGGATGATGGTGAAGAACTTATAATCATATCTAATAACAAAATGGTAACTTAATCTTCATATATTTATAATTAATCTTTATTATTTTTATAAAAGAAAAGACTTTATCAAATATAACTACTAAATGTGTGCTAGACATCTCAACCGCATTTTGGATAGAAATTGGAAGCGAAATGACTTTTAAAAAAAAGCATTTTCAGAATTGCGTATAGTTAACCTATGTAAAAGGTTCCAATGAGCAATTCAAGAGGTTTGAAAAAATAAAACTTACATGCACTTCTACCTTACTTGAATATCTTAAGAAGAAGTGGACAAATTGTTACTAATCATTTGAATTAAAGTGTTAGATAGTTGACAACAACATGAGCAAAAATTTTAATGGGTAGATCTTACTGACCATTAATAGGTTAGCAATTAGCATGCTTGAAATAATTAGAATCATGGGTCATAAGAGATATATACATAGGAGATAATTTGTATATAGATGTAAGTCAAACATTGCACCTACTATTGTGAGGAGTAGGAAAAGAACAAAAAGGATTCAATGCAAAAAAGAATATTTAGGAATGAAGTTATGGTATATAAAGTTGTAAAGGGTGATAACAACTATATTGTGAAGATTAGTAAATAACGAACATGTAGTTGTTAGGTATAAGATCTATATGGTACCCTTGCAAACATATGCTAAGGTCAATCTATCATTTTAAACTAAGGGTTGAGAAATTTGTAGCTGGTTGTTATAAGAAGGTGTTGAACCAGAAAGTTTTGACAATAACAAAATATATAAACTATTAATATACTTATTATTTTGATGAAAAGAATATTATAACAAAATGAATCCATAAACTCCAGAAAATAGTGTGTGAAGTTGAAAAAAGAGAAACTGAAGTTTGCAACCAAGAAAATGAAGATCAAAATAAGAAAAAAAAGATTAAGGATTATCAAAATCAATTTATAATTTTGTATTATTATTTTTATTCTCATTTTGTTACTTTGATGATCCAAAAGGCTCTCCATACATAAACATTTAATTTAACGTCATTGTATGAGACTTTTATTCATTAAGTGGCATTGAAGCTTTTGGTTTTTATAAAAGCCTTTTGATCTTTAGAACAAGCTTTAAAGAACATTTTGGGAAGTTTTTAATTTATATTTTTGCATTAATCAATATGAGTTTGAGCATTTGAAAGTGTTTAAATAATGATTTTTGGGTAATTGGTCAACCTATACAAGTTAGTGGTTGACCAATATAGATTAAAGTTGTTAAAATTGATGTACTAAGAGTTTGTAGCAATATTAGTTAATGTATTGGTTAACCAATATGCCATATTAGTCAAGCAATATATATATTGGTTGTCCAATATTCCTATGACTAGTGAATCTAGTATTATAAAAGTATTGGTCGATTAGTACATTGTATATAGTCGTTGTAATAGCTAATTCTTGGCTCAAATGGCTATTTAAGGTTTCAAAACACCATAAATACGTATTTTCTCATTGGTTTTAGCATCAAGAAGGTTTTGGAACTTGTATAGACACATTTCAAAGATTTTTTCAATCATTTAAGCATCATTGACTTATATTTGTGTGAGTGAGCCATTTTAGAGTTATCAAGTGAATAAGTAAAATATTTTTTAGTTATAATCTTTTGTTAGAGTGCCAAATATTGTGTTTGGGAGTGTTCCAATGGTATTACGGTTCTTCTTCACCTTGGGTGAAGATTGTAAGAAGGGTTTCTCTTTACTGTGAAAGATTATAAAGGTGTTATTCTTCGTTATTCTTCACCTTAAAAGAAGAATTATAATAGAATTCTAAAAAGAGTCTTAAAAGAGGACATATGAAAGGGTTGCTTGTCAAACTACTACATATTGATTTACATTCTCTCTTCCCCGCCTCTTTAAATTATTTTCAATTATTTAACTGATTTACATTAACCAGATTCCTCGTTCTTATTCACTTTGATTGTTGTTAATTGAGTATATTAGATAGGAAAGTTGTTGAAAATTTTAAACAACAAATTCACCTCTCTCTTGGGTGCTATTAGGGATCAACATAAGGCCTAATTTCTTGTATGGTCATATGCTACAGTCAATTATGGATAAAATTTTCTGGCCTACAATTGATGCAAGGGTGATACAACCACAATCTAGAAGAATCAGTGTTAGGGAGAACAAATTTGCAAAAGGAAGGGATAAAATAAGCACAAATTTTGAAAAATCTAGAAAAAATCTCAAAAGAGACAAGATGAATGTAAAAATGTAAGAAATATCGAAATTCAAGCCACAACTTTAAAAAATGCAATAGGCTTAATATTACTTGCTTTGGTGTATGAATTATTTATAATATGGATCATTTTATTTCATTAGAGTTATTAATTTTTTTATTGTTATTCCAATTGTTATTATTAGGTTATAACTGAGGCATCTTCATAGGTATATAAGTCTTCAACTCGTGATCAATTTATCTTAGTTATAATAATTAATGAATATATTTCTTTTGATTAATATAGGTTATTGGTATAAGCATAGTTGAAGATATTTTATTCCTAGTTAACAAAGCAATATTATGAGTTCTATACATAAAATTAATTATTGTATTTTTATTCCTAGTTAACAAAGCAATATTATGAGTTCTATACATAAATTTAATTATTGCATTATTGACACTTAATAAAACAATATAGTGAATTATATGTTTATTTCTATATTGGTAGTTATTCACATAATAGTAAAAGGATGTTTAGAGATATTGATCCTTATACATTCAAGTTGTCATTTCAACTAAGGGGTCTAAAGTTTAAAGGACAATTTAGCATAACTTCACAATAATTACAAACTGAAGCAGAGAAGAGGAAAGCATCATTGGCACATTCATCACAATAACAAGTTTCCTAATTAAGAGTAAACGAGGGAGGCATTATAATGCTAAAAATCAACCACATTAAATATGATTATAATTTTTTTATGGATGTGCTATTGGCATAGCTTATTGATGAATGTGTTGTTAGCATAACTTGATGCATATGTTGTTGGCATAACATTGGTACATTATTGGCATAATTTTTGCCTATATATAAATATGTTTGCCAAATTTGTATATAGATTCTAGTCTATTACGTGAATTTCAATCTATATATTTGCTCCTCTATATATTTATAATATTAAAAGTGTCGTATGACAAATAATGTAGAATTTCCTAACATAATCATTATAATATATAGTTTAAGTCCACAATCATTGCATGCAATCGAAGTCAAGTTTAAAAGTCAACATTCCAATTAAATGAAATTTTTCACGACATATTTGAAAATAACATCCACTATAAACATAACAAATCCTATTGCAATATTCATCAATATAAACTTCAATTTTTTTATTTTGCCAATAAATTAATGTCTTATTTCATAAGCTTTATTTGTTTCTCAATTGTGCTTGCTTCAGTAGTTTTTGTTTTTTACTATCTTTTTCAATATAGATATTTATTTCTTTAATTTATAAATCATTTGAACAGTCCTTTTAGTAAATGTTTCATTATACCACTTGAAAGACCAGAAACAAAATTTACTTCATAATTTAAACATTATACATAAGATTTTTTAAACTAATTACAAATAAAAAATCAATGGATAATTGAGGCATCCATAAAATCTCCTTCATATATTATGATCACTTCATGAAATTCTTAACGAGGCATTTAACCCATAATAACAAATCACATAATGCGTATTTAAACTTAATGTTATATTAGTAGATGACGAGAATCCATAACTTTACGAGTTATCACCCAACTATCACACCGATAACACATATAACATTCTATAATGTTAAAAAAAGTTAATGATCGATATGTTGATATAGAAGGACACATTTACAAAAAGGAATCTATTTTTTGGCTTACCCATTACCATTCGTAAGGTATACCTTATTTTAACCATTGCATTCTATGTGAAAAAGAAAGAGAAAGAAAAGAGAAACATAAAGCTAAAGAGACCTAGTTATGGAACAATTGACGAGGATGGAGTCAGTGGCCTTGAGAAAAGAGTCATGGACGCATTGCCTGATTAGTAGAAGCCTCCCCTTACCTAACTCCATAAGACAAGAATGTATTGCCCACTTCCTCAATTATATGAAATTGAACTACCAATAAATCGTTAGTAGGTCAAGTCGTTTTTATAGTAATTTTTTAATATCCATTTGCTTAACTTGGGCTTTCTTTAAAATTTAGAAAGAAAAAGTTCAAACCTTTTTCCATTATTAAGTTGATAATTAAAAAGTTCTAAACACATACCAACCATCTGAAGTGAAGAAAACTCCATTTATGACATCAAATGCATATACTTTGTATCATTTTGACATTGACCTGGAAAGAAACCATCCTTAGAAGTAACTCCATTAAATAATAATAATAATAATATATTTTCCCATTAATCCAAAAGTTTTGGCTTATGTTATGATCAGCTAACGGTCATTGAATTTGTAGCATGTAATGTAAGAGATAGTAAGCCACAGAAACAGAGAGAAAGAGAGGAGTAGAGAGCAGAGACAGTTAAATATGTCACACGCCAGCTACTACACTTTCCTTCCCTTCCCCATGGCCATATGTGTTTGTGTGTGTATATATAATCACACCTAACCCACCTACATCAACTATTTGCAACTTGGTCAGGCCAACTTCTCTGCTCGAAACAACGACTTCTGCACACACCGCTCCTTCACAATGACACTCAGTGGTGCCCCGGTAACCCTTTCTTTTCTTTGTTGTGTTTGTTTGCTGGGAAGTGGGGAACGGAGATTATCAAATATATGTTAAAAATCTGTTCTTTTTGTTGTTGTAGTTGTTAGGTAGTTTGCTTTACAGCGAATTGCTTTGTTTTTCTTTTCTTTTTCTTTTTTTCATTCCAAGAGATTAAATTGATGTTGGAAGAAGAACTTTGGGGTCTGATTTATTATTTCTGCTGCTTGAATGAATATGTGAATATATTCAGACCATTTAAATGACATATTTGTTTTATGGACAACTCAGTTGTGCATACTTCACCTTTTTAACTATAGTCAGTTCATTATTTCTCTTGCTTTCATGAAGTAACATTCTTTTCTTCATTACTGTTTCATGCTTTTCAATTCATCCATTTTGTCCCTCTCAATCACGAGTTTTACGGGGCAGAAAGACAGGAACTATTGATCAAAGACACAATTCATCTTTGATGAAATTTTTTCAATTAGTTATAGAATCTTGATCACATCCAACATCTAAATTAACGATTCGTTCATGTTCTTTATTTTGATGGATTCAGTTGGCTTCTGTGGATCTTAAAAATGTGGAAGAAGTTAGAAGGAATTCTACACTCATTTGTGTGCCTATAATGGCAGACACGGTTGATCAGATATTGGTTCGAATGAAATTGGCAAAGGCAATTGGAGCTGACCTTATTGAAATTCGGGTTGATTTTTTAAAGAACTTCAATCCTAGGCCAGATCTCGAGGTCCTGATCAAACAAAGTCCACTACCTACTCTTGTCACTTACAGGTGATTACAGTAACTGAGATTACAGTCTATCAACCCGTATGGTTTCGAATTTTTGCATATTTAGCTTTTGATGCATTGTTTTAATTGCGAAGTATCATATTCAAGATGCTTACATTCTCTTGGTTAAATCGTTGTACCATCAACAATTTTTCTCATGGATCGTATACATATAGACCAAATTGGGAAGGTGGCCAATATGATGGAGATGAAAGAAAGAGAAAAGAGGCACTACGTCTTGCCATAGAACTGGGAGCAGATTTTATTGATATCGAGTTTAAGGTTGGGCTGTATAGATTCCGCATTTACCATGTTTGTGTTGAAGAATTATTGGATGGACACTTGATTCTTCTATTATAACAACACTAGGCATACTTCTAAAACTTTTTAACTCTGAGTCCTGAAGGTGGCTCATGAGTTCTTCCATTCACTTCAAGGGAACAGACCTGAAAAGGCCAAGATAATCGTTTCCTCACACAACTACCAGAAAACCCCATCCACAGAGGATATTGGAGACCTTGTTGCTGCTATTCAAGCAACCGGAGCTGACATTGTGAAGGTTGCAACAACTACTCTAGATATCACAGATAATGCACGTATGTTTCAAGTACTTGTACATTCACAAGTAAGCAACCTATTCCCACTCAGTTGTTTGTATATTTTTTTCCTATAAGCTTTAGAACTTCTTTCTGATCCAATCTGAGGAATGAAGTGGTACACACCAGTACTATATTACATATATGTTGTAACATCCCGTTTCCAGAGAACGGGTCGGACCAAAGAAACGGGTCCAGGTGTGGTAAATTACCACATCTCATGC
>JAOQML010000003.1:25067097-25081525 GCA_027568935.1 Erythroxylum urbanii
AAATTATGATTAGACTATAATTATAAGATTTATATTGTATTTAGATATTATCGTTAAATTGTTCTTAATTATTGTTTTATTAAAGTAAGATACTAATATCGTAAAAGATTAACACACATTATTTTTCTTTTTAAAAAAATTTTCATTCTCATAAATTAAAGTATGAAGATAGTTAAATAAATATGTGAGTGTCTGTAGAAAACAAATTTATATCATATTTAGACATTAGTATAACTAATTCATGCGTTAATATCAATTAAAGATAACTTGCATATATCAATCTCATTTCATAACTCAAAAAATAAATTAATTTATACAATAATAAATACTATGATTCCCTCAAATAAATAAAAATAAGAGTAAAAATAATTCCATATATGATTTCAATATTTTGTATGCAAGGCCTGAGTCATTTAGATGATTTTGATCTTCTTTCTTTATACACTTCTAACATGTTTTTCTCTCTTTTAACGCCCCACGATTAGTTTAAAATAAGATAATATGAAAAGCCCATTTACTCTAGGTCTCGTGTCTATTTACAATTTATCTTATCACTAAAAGATAATTTACATCACATCCATAGTTTAGATCGTGTCTTTTGAAAACTCATAAAACTCAAAATATAGAAGTTGTAGATCTCAATCAAAGTTTGGATAAAAATTATAAATAATTTACTAAGTCATGCTCAAATTATCTTATGAAACTTTATGAAGAGGGATATGATATTTGGCACGACCGTGCCAGTAAAGCATGAATCTCACTATCTTTATTGAAAGTAGTATATCGCCTGTAGCATGGTCATATCTCTATATTGTTGCAACTTAAGAAAGTGCAATTTCAATCTTTAAGAAATTATACTGTCTAGAAACCTTTATCCCATCATTGGGGACGATGAGGGTATTATAATCATTTTATAATATGATGATCGATTCTTTTATTTTTACTTCATAAAACTCTTTCTTTAGTGTATGTTCTCTCTTTTCTCAAAGTGCTCAGTAACCTGCTCTCATTCTAAGGTTAATCCCTTTCTCTTCTCTTTCTAATCCAAACTTTATTGATGATTGAATATGAGCGTAATTACTGTCTTAGGTGAAAGTTACAGAAGTTAATTATTTGTAATCACTTTATTCACGCATTTCTTTTTATAATCATATAGAATACTAAGTCAATTAATAAGCTTAATTTTAACTTAATTTGAATTAAAATCATACACAAGGTCTTTGCATTTAAATTAATAATTAATTTCAAGATCGTCAAATCAAACTAAAACTAAACTACTTATTAATATTCATTTATATTGATCTTACTTAATTGAATCATAATGCAATTAAGCTTCTAATAAGTTCTCTTAATTACATTTCTTTCTTCTTTTTTATTTTATTTAATTTATTACTTATTAAGCTAATTGTGATTGGATTAATATACTTAAGAGACATGCGGCTTAAAATAAACCTTCTTCTATACTTAAATTATGTATTGTCCTCAACGTATACATTTAAAGTATAGCATGTGATAAAGTACAAAACATGTATAGATGGAAAGAGAAATAAAAAACCAAAGAAAATTTTTTAAACCTTATATGGTTATTATTTAATGCTTTATTGTGACATCATTATTGAATAAATGCATAAACTAAAAATATAAAAACATAAAAAAATGCTAAAAATAAGATAACACTATTAACTATAAAAGGTCACATATTACACATAAAAAAGGGGATACTTAAGAGTATGCAACCCCCTTAGGTAACAACTTACCAGATAGATAAGACTTAAATTATTATCCATTAACTGTGAACAGGTCTATACCACTTGTATTTGAGATTACTAAAAAATAAATGAAATCTTGAATTAAATATGAGTATTTGCTACCTGGATACTACTTGTATTTGAGATTACTAAAAAATAAATCAAATCTTGAATTAAATATGAGTATTTGCTACCTGACCTTAAGTTCTTTCTTAAGGATGTGTTTGTCTTATCATTGTTTTGCTCTCTCTTTATAAATCTATACATTCACTCAATTTTAACATTCTCCTTTCCCTATCCATTTTTAAGTCCATATTTAATACCTTTATAGCCCTATAAGCTATGTGTTCTAACTATAAGGTATGTGTTCTAACTCAACCGATAAATTACAAGCTTGTCAAAACATAACTATATATAGTGATATACCTAATGATGTTTTGAAAATTTTCTTCTGCACCCATAACGTATCATCCAATTGTATTGCCCAATCATCCTTAGAGTTGCTTACTATTTTATCCAATAACCCCTTTAACTCTCAATTTTTCAATTCTACCTGACCATTGGATTGACGATGATAAACTGCTGCAATTTTATAAATTACTTTACACGTCTTCTGTGATGAATCAAATGAGTTGTTGCAAAAAAAAAGAAAGAGGGAACCTTTATCACTAATGAAGGCTTCTAGGTATGCCAAACTTGGAAAAATATTTTTCTTTATAAACTTCAACTACCTTAGAGTCATTAGTAGTTAATGGTGTATTTTTAAACCATTTGGAAACATAACCAACAACCGACCAACTCGTATTAATTATCAAATGAAGTAGGAAAGAAATCCATAGAATCAAGGGTTAATTACTAAAAGAATCTCAAATTTTGAACAATTTTGTAATTATAGCCTAAATTTTAGAAAGTAGTAATAAAATACCTAAACTTCTAATTTTTTGTAAAAATAGTCTGACATTAGACTCTCCATTAATGGAGTTAACGTGGCTTAAATTAGTTATGGGATGTTATGTATAAGTAAAATTCCACATTAAATTACAATAAAATTAAATTATTAATATCAAAGAAAAAGAAAACCTAACCTTCCCCATCTTTCTCCCGTCTGCCCATCTCTCTTCTTATTAGATCATAGTTTTATGCCTATGTTTTTATTTCTGAGTGTAGGTTCTGCTTGGATAATAAAACCATAAGACCTTATTTTAGGAATCTAAACAAAGCAAGCTTAGGTCTAGGCGTAACTTGTTCCAGGTTTCTTTAGAACTTACATCTAAAGATAATTTCTGTACTACTGAGATTGGCAACTGAATTTAGGAGCACTCCTTTAAGATGGTTTTCATGTAATTCCAACACTTGTTGGCTAGTACAATTAGACAATGAAGTAAAAGGGCTCAAATTGTTGCCACTATGTAGTTATTGGAGATATATCTAAATATGGTCTTGGTCTAGTAAAAGAATTATCAGTTAGCTTAAGGATTACAAGTCCCAAAGTATTGATTAGTGATGATGGAAGTGGTCCTAAGAACTAGTTGGCTACAAAGTAAGCCCTTAGAGGATTGGAAGTCTTAATTCCCAGACCACCGAGAAGCTGCCCATATAATGAGTTTAAAAAGACACTAAAAAGTGACAAGGAGGATAAGTTGTAAATGAGGGTAGGAATCATACTAGATAACTTATTTATGGCAAGGTTCAAGTGTCTAAAGATGGTCAAGCATCCAAGATCAACAAGAATGTTCCCTTGAAGATTGTTTTCTGTCAAGGAAAAAAGATTAAGCATGGAAAGGTTTTCAAAAGAAGGCAGAATTTCTCCTACAAAATGGTTTCCACCAAGGTGTAATTTTGTAAGTTTTAACAAATAACAAAGCTTTAATGGAATCTTCCCTAAAAGTTGGTTAATATACATATAAATGGTTTCAAGTTTTGAACAATTGGATAAAGATGGTAGGAATGTGTCCCAAAATGGAATTATTCTTGAGGGAAAGACAAAGAAACCCAAAATATAAGGAAACTTGAAATAAGTTACACCTAGAGCTAGGTTTGTTTTGTATCCAAATAGAACTTCACCCAAAATTTACAACTTAGACATAACATGGTTATCTGGTAAGGAGAAAGATAAGGAGGGTTAGGTTAGGTTAGGTTTTCTTTTTCTTTTTGTTTTCTCTAGTATTAATTAATTTGGTTTTATTATAATTTGATGTGAAATTTCACTTATACCTGACAGTTATGTGTAATTTAACATAATTGATGTAGCTCTCTATATTAGCTCTAGTAACAGAGAATCTAACATCAGGCTATTTTGTAAAGAATTGAAAATTTAGGTGTTTTATTGTCATTTTTAAAAGTTTATGCTATATATATTTGCAAAATTTCATATAAAGTTTGAGATTAATTTAGTAGTTAACCTTAAAATCAATGCCCAAAATATCATATAATTCAACTTCTGAGACTTCAATTACAGGCATTCCATTTTTATTACAAATATTTTTAGTCCTTTAACACATATCACACCTACTGATAAAATGTTTAACATCTTGGTATATAATAGGCTAATAAGATCTAGGTTACTCATCTTCCCAACAATTTTGGATACACTAAAGTGACCACCATGCTCAGTGGGATGGTAGTGATTAAGGATGTTGGTAACTTCTTCATAGGGGACATACTTCCTAATCACTCCATCTGTGTAATGTTTATATGGTAATTGTTCTTCCTAAAGGTTCTGGTTGACCTTTCACCAAATCTTTTCTTTTATTGATAGCTAAGATATGGAGGGATAATACCTTTAGTTAAATAGTTAAAAAATTTGCATTACATTGGATAACTATAATTGTCAAAATATTTATAAGGAAAGATCTCATTTATAGGAATTATTTATGCACTCATTGGTTGTTCCAATCTAAACAAATGATCAATAACAACATTTTTAATCCCTTTTTATCTTTGATTTTTGTATTAGATCATATAACAACATCATCCATTAAATCAAACATAGTTTAGCATCCTTCTTGGTCAATAAGTATTTAATTGTTATATGATCGATGTAAATGATCAGTTTAGAACCTATAAGATAAGGCCAAAACTTATCAAGAGCAAAAATAATGAAGGCAATTTCTTTTTGGTCTTTGCATAATTCATTTGTGTATTAGGCAAAGTAATACTAGCATAATAAATAGCATGCAACTTTTTTATTCCTTCCTTGACCAAAAAATGCTCTTATTATATAAGGTCACTAGCATCACAAGTAAGTTTAAATGATAAACTCTAATTGAGTGTCAACATACTTAGGGTAGATAGTAATTCCTTTTTCAATTTATCAACTGTATGCATATAACTTACATTAAAATTAAACATTTGATAGGTAATTTTCTAAATTTTAAATTAAAACCTCTTATCCTGTAAGTATACAAATTACAAATCGCAGTATAAATAAGTATCATCTCACAGGGATTAGTTAGTTAAGTATACAGATAAGAAATCATAGTATAGATAGGTATCATATCACAGGGATTAGTTAGTCACCGAAATGATCCAAATTTTGTTTTGTTTAGGAAACTCAAATAATTAAATTTCAAAGGTTCAAAATATAAAAATTAAGAGTCATAGATACATACTTTAGGGTTGTCACAAAAGTAAGAACACAAATTTAGAAAATGGTGAATCAAAGTATCAATTTAACAACTTAGGATTGTCATTACCTAACTATATATTCTCTCACTTTAGTAATGTTCATTATGTTTAGTCCAAATTTTCCTAATCTCCTAGTTCTTTTACTCTCATTACTTGAACCAAATAAGCCCTGTTTAATGAAGTAAATGAATTATGTAAGCTCTCACTTCCCATTTTTCACTTAACCATTAAAAGGATGTGAACAGATTTTTGAAAATTGTACTACAAGCTATTCCTAATTATGTGATGGGGTTATTTCTTCTTCCTAAATCTTTATGCCAAAAGATTGAAAGAGTTATGTCGAGATTTTTGTGGGGTAGTGGTGTTAATTATGAAGGAGGTATTAGATGGATGGCTTGGGATCGAATGGCTCGGGTCAAAACTGTTGGTGGTCTTGGTGTTAAACGTTTAAAGGAGTTCAATCTGGCTCTTCTTGGGAAACAAGGGTGGAGGATTATTAAAAATCCTGGATCATTGGTTGCTCGAGTTCTAAAGGCTAGATATTTTCCCACAACTAGTTTTTTTGATTCACTGTTGGGCTCTAATCCTAGCTATATGTCGCGTAGCATATGGGAAGCAAGAACTCTTTTGAATGATGGGGTCTATTGGCGAGTGGGTAATGGTACTAGTATTTCAATTTGGGAGATGCCATGGTTATCAAGTAGCAACTCTATGAAGATTAGTTCAATTCGGCCATCTTCTTGTAATGATAATCTTGTGTCAGGCTTAATTCAAAATAGGCAATGGGATAGAGGTAAGCTTCAAGTTTTATTTAATGAAACTGATCAAAGACATATCTTGTCCATTCCGTTGGGTTTTGCAGCAGCACATGATAGGATTTGTTGGAAATTTGAGCAACAAGGTAATTATAGTGTCAAGTTTGCTTATGCTCTAGCTGTGGGCCGTTTTAATGTAGCAAATCAGAATGTTGAGGCAGTTTGGAGGAGACTTTGGAAACTTCGTGTTCCACCAAAGACTCAAAATACTTTCTGGCATGCACTCTCTGGTATTCTTCCTTGTCGAGCTGTTTTAGCACAACGTCAAGTATCGGTGACTGATTTTTTTCGCATTCTACTATGGTTCTAGTGAAACTATTCTTCATGTTCTGGTTGAGTGTCCATTTGCAGTGGAAGTTTGACATTTAACTGGCTTTACAATTTCATATGCATTTGTTACTTCATTTATGGAATGGTGTTTGCTATCTTTGCTATCCTTCTCGAATTGACAGGCTGCTTCTATGATTATTATAGTTTGGGCCCTTTGGAATTGTCAAAATTTGATTGTGTGGCAGGGGGAGGTGTTTGCTGCTAGACATGTTGTTAATATAGCAGCAGGCTTCTATCGTGACTGGTCTGATGCCAATTCTAGACCTCTATTGGCTATGCAATCTCGGGTGAATCATGTATGGAAGCTGCCGTTCGTGGGTAATTTGAAAGCCAATGTGGATGCCTCCACAAGTTCTAGTACCAATTATTTGGGTATTGGTACTGTTGTTCGCAATGCTGATGGTGATTTTATTTCGGCTAAATCATGGCACGTAGTTGGTTTTTACTCGGCAAAGGCAGCAGAGGCTATTGCCATTAGAGAGGTTTTAAGCTGGATTAAGGAGCTTGGATGGAGGAATGTGATTGTGGAATCGGATGCAAAGACAGTTGTTCAAGCAATTCAAGGTTCCTCAGGAATGGATAATTCTGCTTTTGGACTTGTTATTCAACATTGTGTCTCTCTCATTAGTGAGCTTGAGTTTGTATCTTGTCTCTTCGATTATAGGTCTGTGAATGTGGTTGCTCACACTGTTGCAGTGAGAGCTCATTCCGAGTCAGGCTTAGGAGAGTGGTTTAATGTACCTCCTCCTTATATTATGAGTTATTTTGATCATTAATAAAATTACATATATTTCTCTCAAAAAAAAATATGGAGTTCTTGGTGTAAGCCCACTCTCATGGGACTTGCTAACATATTTCTTAACTCTATATCTCTATGTGAGCTAAGTATGGAGAGCCATATACCGTAAACATCAAACAACATCAAACACATCCATAACATTGAATAAAGTGAGGTACTACATAGTTTAGGCAATAACAACCCTAATAACTACTTAGAAACCCATCAAAATCTCATCCAACATGTTCATAACATATCCATAAATCCTTCTCAATCAATAAAATACAACAAAGAAGAAAGAAAAGAGAAGAAGTAATGCTTATATGTTGAAGAGAAAAGCTGGATTTCTTCGGTGGCAGCTTTGTGACTCCTTGAAATCCTTTGATTCCACCTTGAATTCTCTTGATTTTTCTCTTAAAAATGTGTTCTTCTCTCTCCCTTGGATTTCTTGAACGACCTCATCCTTTCTAAGTTTTGAAATTGAGTTTTTATACCCCATTTAATGCTTAAAACGACGTAGGAAGGAGAAAGTTGCCAGCTAGAATTTTCCAGAAAACCCTTTTTTTTGGTCTTGACTTCAATATGTGATATCTTATTGATTTCTTATCCAGGTTGGGCCGTTATTTTACCAATTTTAAACTTAATTTCTCCTCTTTCTTTTGGATTAAAAACTAAAACATTGAATAATAATTGTATCTCGCGAAAGGTTAACATTGGTGATGAGTCGGCCTAGGAAAATTCCATCTTTCCTTTGGGTCACATAACTTGCTTTCTCTTTAGTCCTTTTATCCTTCCATCCCTCAAAACCACCTTCAAACCTATTGGTTAAGATTAACAACAAAATTAATCACTTAATCATTCCCAAAACACATGTAATTAATACCAACATAATGTAAGAAAAAGATGCACAACAATGTTATGCAAAATTCATGCAAAACCTAATCTTAAAGACCTAATTCACACACATTCATGCATATTCACATACGTTCATGCATAATCATGCAATTATATGAAACTAAGACAAAACATAAGCTAAACAAGTTAACAACAATCAATTTATCCAATTAACTAACAAATTATCCTAAGAAAAGTATGTACAAATGTCACCTACCAATATTACATCTTTATTCAACAAGTTGCACGAGGGTAAGAGATCTTAGAAATTTTTGGTGAATCATGTAGAAACCTACATACCACTAGAAACTTCTAGTTCCCTTTTCATTAGTGGGAGGTGGCAATTTGTCTTTTACTTCTTTCTTTGCTTTGTCCAACTCAATTTTATGTCAAGATGATAGAAAATTAAATCTAGAACAAAACTTAAAACTAGGCCTAAACTTAGGCAAAGTAAAGAGTAGGCAACCACTAGAGATAGAATACATTATGTAATTAAATGAAGAGAACAAACATGAATGTCATCTAGATAAGAACTTCCCTAGTATCTTTGTAGATGTCATGATTTAATTAATCCAAAATAAATTTATCATCTGGATTGACAAAATTTTCTAAAAATTGATGTTATATTCTCTCGAGCTATAACTATCTACTCTCTAATTGGTTAACTCATATTTTTACCAAGCTAGCATCCCTTAGAATTCATTAAAATCTACGAATCCTATGAAAGGTCACTCAAAAATTGCATAGATCATGTAGATTTTTCTTAATCACCTTGTTTAACCCATTTTATCTAAGTTATGGTCCACTCATAAATATACTCTCTTGAGTTGTCTGTAGGTGAATTATATCATATTTAGGCATTAGCATAAGTAAACTACGCGTTAAGATCAATTAAAGATTACTCGCATATATAAATCTCATTACATAAATCAAAAAGGAAATCAATTCATACAAGACAAAATACTATGATTCTCTCATATATAGACATAAATGATCAACCCCTCATCATGTTTAAACCAACAGATATACTAAATAAATAATAAATAAAAATAAAAGTAATTTTAGATGTGATCTTAATATTTTGATGCAAAATTTAAGTTACTAGGTTGATTTTAATCTTTTTTTCTCCTGAAAATGACTAGTCCATGCACCTTTAGAGTATTTTCTATCTCTTGGCAGGTTATTCTCAATTTAGAATGAAAGAAAATGAAACTCCTCCTAATTAGTGTTTCTTATGTCTATTTACAATTTATCTTGTCATCAAGACATAGTTACGCAACAACCATGGCTAAGACCATGTCTTTTGAGAACTCATAAAACTTAAAATAAAAAAGTTGTAGATCTCTCTTAACTTTTCATAAACCATCTCATTCAAAATTTAAATGACAAAGTTATAATTAATTTATTAGATAGTGCTCAAGCTATCTTATAAATTTTTCTAAGGAGGGATACGACATTTAGCACAACTGTGTCAATAAACTATAAATCTCACTATCTTTTATGAAATTTACATTGCCATATTTCTAAATTGCAGATCTTCATTTTTCTTTAGATCGTATAATTTTTTAGAGACTAAAATTGCACTATCTTAAGTTACAACCATCTATTCTCTTGTTGGTTAACATGTATCTTTACCAAGCTAATACTCATTTAATGCATTCTATGTTTCACCATAAAACCAAAAAAAATCATGTAGGTCTCTTCGAGTACCTTGTCTAACCCCTTAACTCTAAACTCCTCACAAACAAACTCTTCCAAGCATCTAGAAGTGACTTTAGATTAGATTTAGATGATAGCATAACTACATCAAGCATTAAGACTAATAAAAAAATGCACACAGATATATATCCAATTCATAAATTTTAAAAAATCAATTCAAACAATAATAAATATTAGGATTCTCTCTTATTTAGACATATAAAATAATTAGTCGCTCATTATGTTTAAACCAACAAATATAACAAAGAAATAAAAAATAAAAAATTTCTAAATAATCTCAATATTCTAATGTGAGGATTAAGTTAGTTAGATCATTGTTTATCTTCTTTTCTCGTAAAAATGACTTTTCCATGTATCTTTAAAATGCTTTCTAACACATGTTTTAATAATTTTAAAATTTATGTGAAAAAATACTAATTCTATAATTTTTATAAAATCTATATATACATAAAATCTACTAAATTCTACTAAAATGCTTTCAACTCTAAAAAAAACTTATGCTTATTTTTTTAACTCCACAAATAACACTAGAAAATCCTTACCCCATCCTTGGGACGATGAGGGTATTGTAGTCATTTTACAAAATGTGATTGGTTCACTTATTTTCGCTCTCAAAAATCTTCCACTAGGGTATTCTCTCCCCTTTCTCAAAGCCTTCAGTTATCTGCGCTCATTTCTAGGGTTATTCCCTTTCTATTCTCCTGCTAATCCAATTTTTATTGATGATTGAATATGGGCTTGATTGCTGGATTAACCTTTTTCTGCAGGTTTCGTAATTGCACCCCCTTTCGTTTGCTTTCTGGGAATCCGTCGAGAGGGTCAGGTAATACATTTAAACTTTGATTCTTAATTTAATTATAGACAATTCTTGCACGCATATGTGATTTAGTAGTAGGGACTTGCTCGATTTTAACAAAGATTCATCTTCTTTGATCTTTTTCCGTGTTAAACTGCATATGGTTGTGACTTGATATCTTCTGTATAGCTCTTGCAAAATCCATGGGCATGAATGCTTTTTGTTTAGTTCTTTTTTTTCAACGAAAATGGAATAATGTGGAACATAGAGACTTCAATGGAAGAGATTTGTATGGGATAGCTTCATTCCGTCTTGTTTATTTTGGGATTCAGTTAAAAGAGGAGATTTGAGTAACCTTGAACTTGAGAAGAAAGGACAGTTTCATGTTTGCATCGCATATTTCTAGCAGATTGCCTGCTTGGAATGGTGGTTGTCCTTTTTTTAATTTTTGTTTGAGATTTCAAATTTTATTTTGGGTAACCAGTTCAGCTTGGTAGTTTATGGAGCAAGAGAACAGCAATAAAGATTCCGAGAATTTAGCTGAACCTTCTTCTATTTCACAATTGTCTGAAGCTCTTCATAAGGAAGCTCAGGTGTGCAAAATACCAATGTTGCCTGAAGAGCACAATGGAGAAGCAGAAAAGCTTATTGCAGGAGAAAATAAAACACAAGCATCCAAAAAAGGAACTCCTAATTCATTGAAGGCAACGTCCAAAGTTGGGAAGAAATCTTCAGGTAGCAAGCTTGTGAAGGGAAAAGAAATTGTGGGTACTTCAAAGGTACAGAAAAGGACTAGAAGAAAGAAAAGTAAAAGTTCATTTCAAATCGAAAAAGAAAGTGGCACAAACTTGGAGCACCTACATTCGGGGGAGAAAAATCTGAAAAAGGATGCCTCAAATAAAGAAGACGCTGGGAATCTGGAGCTTAAAAAGAATAAAGAAAGGGTTGTTGGTGAGAAGAAAAGGAGTACAGAAAAGGGGGATGGGCTAGATCAGAGCTTGAAAGGTAAACAGCATGGAGAAAAGAATGATAAGAAACTTGATAGGAAGGAAAAGAGCCATCGAGATGAAAACAAAAAGGAAAAGTTAGGTGGGTTGATCTTTATGTGTAATGGAAAGACTAAGCCAGATTGTTTTCGTTATAGTGTTATGGGTGTGACTATGGCTAAAAAAGATCTTGTGTTGAGTATCAAACCCGGACTTAAGCTGTTCTTGTATGATTTTGATCTTAAACTTATGTACGGGATTTTTGAGGCTTCATCATCTGGAAGGATGAGAATAGAACCCAAGGCTTTTGGAGGGTCCTTCCCCGTTCAGGTAAAATTTTATTTTATAGTAATTAGTTAGTTGTATTTGATGAATTCTTTTTATTCTTCCTTTATTTAATCTGCTTGAATTTCAGGTGCGATTCAAGATCTACAAGGATTGTCTTCCCCTCTCTGAAAGTGTTTTCAAGAAGGCTATAAAGGACAATTATAATGACAAAAACAAGTTCAAAATAGAACTCACGCATCAACAAGTAAGTCCCACTGGTTATTAGTAGTTTGGCAGTGGTGTTTTTTTTCATATCCAAGCAATATTTTCTTTTCTTTTGTTGGTGGCTGTTCTACTTTAGGTAAGGAAGCTGAGCAAACTCTTCCGACCAGCTTTATACCAGTCAGCTAAGAGGTCTGTGCCTGTCCCATCCCCACCAAGGGCTATTGTCCGGGATAGGAAATCCTTTGAAAGTGCAGGAAGGCCCCAATCAGATCGCAGTGCACTTGTTCGGTCTTATGGTGATGGTAGGATTTACCCTGTTCCCTCTCACGAAAAAGATCAACGCATTGATTATCATGATGCGACTTCTACACCTAGGGAAGGAATTCCTCGTGATTTATTCATAACCGAGAAGGAGTATCATACTTATGGACTACGAGGGGAGAGAAGAAACTTGACTCCACCACGACATATTCTTTCAGCTTTCGACATTTACAAGAGAAATCAGGAAATTGAGCGTGCTCTAAATCAGCCTGAACCTATATATAGGGACAGCCTACCCTTACACAGAGAGTCTGCGCTGGCGGATGCTGCCTACATGCCTGAAAGAGAATTTCGCACTTACAACCTTAATGCGAGGCATGAATTGCCACATCGAGCTTCACCAGTACTTACAACTGGTCCCAGTTCATATGCTAGTGCCTCGGATATATACCTCAAGAATTTGCATCCTACCTACCATTATGGTGGTCCATCATCGGATGCATATCTTCCCCCTCAAAGAAGAGAGGAAGTATCTTCGGGTTCCTATTATGTTGATAATGGGGCAGGTCATTACCTAGTTGAAGCGGATCAGTTGCGTGATAGAGGAACACTTGAAGTGAGCAGAACATACGCAGCACATTCCATTGATAGACCATCAAATTACAACCGGCTGCATTCCCCCACTGGAGCATTGCTGGAAAATGAACCACCACCGTTGACATCCAAATATTATGCTTCTGGTCCATCGTTGTCCTATCGATAACTGAACTTTATATTCTACGATCTCTGCTAATGTCATCTTTTCTCCAACTTTTGACTTGAAAACTTCACAGCTTCAAGTGGTTCCTGAAATTCTCAGCTTGTTCATGAAATTAATGGTGTAAAATTAGCTGTACTTCTATTATGGCGAGAACGTAGAAGGCTTTGTCTAATTGGTTGCTCCATAATCCATAAATCTGATTGTCGTTAGAGCTTAGAGATTCAATACCTTGTAGAGGATTTGTCTGTCATAGGATGGCAACTGGAACCGAGTTAATAATTACTAATTAGTGAAAGTTTTAGAACTGGGGGAAAATGAATAATAACGAGAAGGTTACAAAAAAATCATCTCCTATTCTTTTTTTACGTTTTTTCAAATTATTCTTACTTTTAGAAAAATAATTTTTTATTATTGCTATATTTAATGTGAAGAAATAATTAAAAATATATAATAAAATGTTTTTTTTTTGGTAAGGAAAGATTTTCTATTTTGATGCACCAAACGAATGTCTATCGTTACTTCTTATTTTCTATCAAAACAAATAATTTCTATGCAAAATAGTTTTAAACTGCAAAAAATGAATTATCCTTATTTTACCGAAACAAACATATGAACAATATACGTTTATATCTTTTATATTGAAATGATTAACAGAAGCCATTCATGTTCTTCCAACAGGCCCTTCAAAATTCTTTTTAAACAAGAAATTAGTGCGTGAAAAAGGTTCGCTTCTTCAGAACTTTAAATAATGAAATATCCACATAAGGTCAACAGTCAATTTTCAATTCATCCTCATCCATCATTCGAAAATGAATCGATAAAATGCATAGCATTTGTGTATAAGTACCGCACTTAGAAGGTTTGCATGGCTAAAAGATCATAAAACTTGGAGATGCAGGGGATCGAACCCTGTACCTCTCGCATGCAAAGCGAGCGCTCTACCATTTGAGCTACATCCCCATTTTTAATACTGTACCAGTGCGGGTAGATAATTATTTTCAATCATAATTTTATGAAATAATTCAATTTTTAAAATATATTACAATGTATACTTTATAATTTTACATCAACTTTGTTTCTAAAAATTATAATAATAAAAATTTAAAATAACAACAAATTATTTATTTTATTAACATTACTTTTTACATATTTCATATAAATAATAACCACAATTAATATAAAAAAATCATTTAATCTTCATACGAATATAAAATTAAGAACA
>JAOQML010000003.1:25088780-25100558 GCA_027568935.1 Erythroxylum urbanii
AAAATCATTTAATCTTCATACGAATATAAAATTAAGAACAATACAAAGTATTTAAAATATTACAATTTCATCATATAATAAATAATAATTACATAAAAAACATCAAATAAAAATAATAGTAAATATCCGTTGCTTTATAACAATTACAATTTACAACAAGAATTTGTGACGAAGAATTAATTAGAAGTGAAACCTGAAATAAAAATATTTACAATTACATTGCATATATAGAATTTAACATATAAATCAAATATAAGTAAAATTAAAAGAAGAGGAGAAACAAAAATATGAAACTTCATTCAATTGGATACGGGATACCAGTTATAGCTGCATTAATCTCAATTCTCATTTAGTACAAAATATTCATCATTAAGAAGAATCTCATCATCACTATCATTCAAATTCATTGCACTAAATAACATATCAATGTTTTCTCATCTAATATTATCTTCCAGGTCACTCTCATCTATCAATCTTAGTTCCTCATAAATCCAATCTGTCAAAAGATCCATACTATCAATGCAAATTCGATTTACTGATATATTAAGAATCTTAGTAAACAATAAAATTAAATTATTTAAAAATTATAAGAAATTATATCTAACTTAATAATGATAATAACATACATTTCTCAAAACTTTAAATTATATCGAACAATGATCAAGTCATTCAATCTTTTGTGTTCAAATCTATCCCTTTTCTTGTAATGGATGAATTTAAATATGCTCCAATTCCTTTCACAACTTATTGCGTTCACACATTGACTTAGAATTCGAATTGCAAACGTTTGTAATTCTGGAACATCACTTTCGAATTGGTCCCACCAAGAAATTGTGTCGTAAGACAACAAAAAGTAGCATTATAAATAAAATAAAGTGATAATTAATTTTCAATAAGTAACAAAAGTGAAAATAATATATACCTGGATTAAGCTTTACTCTTCAACGAATAGTAATTGACATCCCAAATTCCCATAGGCCTCTTTATAAATTTTCATTTGTAAGCTTAAGAGAACTTGCATCATTTTATAGACAATAACTATTGTAATAATAAATAACATTCCCCTATTAACTTCAACTTTCTTTATAAAACTTGGTATGAAATAACAGTAGGATTCAAAAATGTCTCAGTTGGAAACAACGAAGAGTAAAGTTTTCTTTTTTATCTCTCATTGATGACTACAAGATAAAGAGTGTATAAAGAAGGCCTATTTTTTATATTGGCCTTGATTGCTTCCTTCATCCTCTCCATGATATCAAAAAAATAACTCATTATTGTCTTTTCATCACTATCAGCTAGACAAAGTATCCTCACCAAAGACTCACAAACTCAAATGGCAAATTGACCTTGGGACCAAAATTTGGTATCTTCAATATAATTTTGGAAACTTCCAATCTAGCATTAGACCTAGCATGTTAAGATGTAACTCACTTATTACTCTAAACATCTATCTCAACTCTTTCTTTATCACAATAAAATACTGAAGTGAAAAGAAATTTGCTACAAATCTTGTAATAGTAGGATGACACAAATTCCTACCATTGGTAAATCATGTCTCATTAAATTCAAGACCTATGGATGTAGATGAACTTGGTCATCTTTTTTGCTTTCTACACAATTTCATCAATAATAGGAAAATACCTAGCATCCCCTATATTTTTCAGCATTAACTCAATGCAATGTGCAGTACAAAGAGTCCAAAAAAATTATACTTGCTTTGTAATCTTCTTCCTATTGCTTTATAAGCATAATTATCGTCATTAATGAACTGAACAATATTTTCTGACCTTATTTTATTCACAACTTTATCGAATATTTCAAATAAAATATCAACATTTCTAACAAGGCCAGATGTATTAATAGAATTAAAAAAATTGAGGTCTTTGCAGAATAAACCAAAAATAATAATAATAAGTTTATGTCTCCTAGTTGTCCAACCATTACACATAATTGAACACCCATAAGTAACTCAATTTATTCTTCTTTTATCTAAATAACTTTTGTTTTCATAAGCAGAGATATTCAAAAGTTTACCTCTATAGTAATCAATTAAAGGAGCTTTGTATCCCAGACTGTAAGAGGCTACAACATCTACCATAGGCTAATAATAATAAGACTTAGAAACATTGAATTTTATGCCTAAATCATACCACCATCTAGCTATTGTCATATCCATATTATGAGTCGCTTCTCTTGGTTATAGGGTACTACAAATTGAAGGCTGAGCTCCAAGAGTTGTTTGTGGTGTAAAAACATTCGACACATGCCTTCTTCTTTTCCTAACATCAGGTCCAAATGTCACATTCACTTCTTGTTGGGTAGGAATACTACCACCTTCAACATTTCCACTATCATCCTAAACATCAATAAACAAACTTCCACTACTAATTTCACAATTCAATTTCTCCTCTCTTTCTCATATTGATACTCTTCAAGCAAAATTTTCATTTTCTATTTCACATCATGCTCACTTTTTTACAAGGTTCCACATCTGTTTTAACCCTAACTAAATGCCCCTTTGATTCGGCGATTCCTCCACCTTTCAAATGCTTGTTATAAAATAAGCAAATAGTATGATTCTTCATACTAGTGACCAATGTAGCATAAGCCAAAGTTGGATTATTGTACCTTCCTAAAACAGTTGAATTATCATAAATACTTGAACTTCCTTCCATATATTTGTAATAATAAACGAAGATATATATCAAAATAAAGAACACATAATCAACTACTATAATAAAATATGTATTGTTTAACTCAAAAGTACAAAATAACACAATTACACATTACACATATACATCTTATATATAGCTCATTTGTATAATTATGTTATACACAATTCAATTTCATTCAACACAATTTACCAATAAGTTAAAAACCAACAATTTAAATACTCAACATACACAATTACACAATACCCGTTTACATCTTATATGATATAATTCATTTTATATGATTACATCATTCAACCACAAATTAAGGACGTGCATTCACAACTATAACATATTCAACTTCAATGATAACTATAAGTTTACAACTTATTTTTTTATCATGGTTTACAATTATATTTTATAGATTTTCTTATTAAAATATCAAAATATAAATTTATACACTATTATAAAACAATAAGCCATTTATGACGAATAAGAAACACGTAAACGATCTCAGGGTGCTAACATCATCATAAACAATACTCGTTGATACAACTAAAACTTATTATGTGTACATGTTTCTTAAATGTCTTTAGTTGTAAACTAGTTAATGCATCTGTTATAATCAGATCAGAACTAATATGCTCAATAGATACTCTTTGTTTTTTAACTTTCTTCTTAAAAACAAAAATATTTAACTTTCATATGTCTGGAAATTTTTTAATATTTTTTGTTCTTTAAAATACTACTATGAAATTATCACAATAAATTTTCAATAGCTTGGTAATGGTTCGACAACTCCAAATCTTTAAATAAAATTTTACAACTACAACACATGAATTGTGGCTTAAAAACATGCCATAAACTTTGTTTCTATAATGGATAACGCAATAATAAATTATGAATTTTCTATTATTAAGTCATTTAGCAAAATTTGAATTCGAGTATCTAATCACTTCTGAATTATCAGACTTTAA
The DNA here is from genome assembly GCA_027568935.1 of Erythroxylum urbanii. Lineage (NCBI taxonomy): Eukaryota > Viridiplantae > Streptophyta > Magnoliopsida > Malpighiales > Erythroxylaceae > Erythroxylum > Erythroxylum urbanii. Next base: position 25,092,409 of record JAOQML010000003.1, read on the forward strand.
ATATATGAGCACTTTGTTTTTTGTTTCTTCTAAGTACCTCAATACTTCTTTTATAGCTTTTCAATGAACAATTATATGGATGCTTGATATATCTCCTACATTCTGGTCACAAAATTAATATTTAGTCTTGTACATGTTTGCAAATATATTAGTCTGCCAACAATTGAAGTATAAGAAATTGATTTCATCTCCCTTAGTTTTACATTATTCTTTGGACATTGCATGAGACAAAATTTGTCTCCTTTTTGAATATGATTAATACTTGTTGAACACTTGTCTATATTAGATCCCTTTAATATTACTTTGATATAATCTTTTTGAGATAATTTAAATAATTCTTGTGATCCATTATGAAAATTTTCAATTTCTATTACAGAGGATGCCTCTTCGTCTCAAAATCCTTTAATCTCATATAACATGCCCAAATAATTAGTAACAAGTAAGATATCATCAACAAATAAAACTAAGAAAAAAACTTACTCTCATTTTTCTTTTCATATATATATAATGATCAACATTGTTTTCTTGAGAAATGAAAAAGGTTAAAGTATTATTGAAGTTGAGATACCACTTTCAAAAAGCTTGTTAAGTCAATGAATTAACTTCTTAATTTTACACATCATTGGACCTTTTATTAAGAAGCCTTCAAATTGGCCCACAAATATATATTCTTCAAAATCCCCATTACAAAATGTTGTCTTCACATCTATTTGGTGTAAATTATATTGAGCCGAACTGCCATTATAATTCTTAATTAATCTTTCTTTGAGAAGGTAAAAATGTCTCTTCATAATTGACACTACCTTTCTATGTATAACCCCTGGCAAAAATCTTGCTTTGTCTCATTTAACCTTACCATTTAAGTAGTGTTTGGTTTTTAAATCCAATTTAAACCTAACTCATTAGAACCTCCTAGTATTTCAACAAGAACCAAACTTCACTGTCTTTTATATATTTCAATTCATCCTTCACAACATCAATCCATTTTTTAGACTATAAACATTTTATGACTTATAAAATAAAACCAGATCTTTATTAATTCTAATATCAACATCTAACTCTTATTAATAAATCATATAACCATTAAAAATACTTTCTTTCTCTTTGAAATCCTATTAAAGGTATTATTTCTCATGTTTCATCTACAATAGATGGTTGTAAGTTAGTTTCTTATCGGTGTATTCCTTCATCCAAAATATCGTTTAGTATTGCCTAAATTTCATTAATTACTAGAGCAATATTTGGAATGACTATGGATGAAAGAGCCTTTACAGATATAGGAACATTTACCCTTACTTCCTTGATATCCATATTTTGTTGTTCATTACTCCCAGTAACTTTACCATTCCTAACGAATCTGGCATTTCCAGTTTCCATAATTCTAATGACCATGACTTAGAAAATAAAACCTAAATCCTTTAGATTTATATGGGTAACCTATAAAGTAACCACTAATAACTCGAGAATCTAATGTCCTTTCATATGGATTATAGATCCTTATATCTATTGGATAACCCAAAACATGTAATTGTCTCAAACGAGGTCTCCTTCCAGTTTTCAATTTAAGAGGAATCTTTTGAATTGCCTTATGAAGGACCCTGTTCAATATCTACATAATAGTTTTAAAAACATAAATCTTTAAAGATTTAGATAGTAAGGAGTTACTCTTTATTCTACTAATCCTATCCATCCTATTACACCTTTCTACTACATCCTTTTGTTGAGGTATGTTTGACATAATATATTGTGCATATATTTCATGTCTTTTAAGGAACATTGTAAATTGAATTTGACATTATCCTGACTCATCATGTTTCCCATAGTATTCACCTCCTTAATTGGATCTTATAACTTTTAACCTTTTATCTAATTTCCTTTCAACCTTAGTAATGTATACCTTAAAGGAATCTATTGTTTGAGATTTTTTTTGAGTCAAATAGACATAACCATATTGTAGAAGACATTAATAGAGGTAATGAAATGTCTTTCTCCACTAAAAGATGGTCTGCAATATTAGTATGTACAATCTTAAGAAGCTGGATGCTTCTTATAGCTCCTTTCTTATTATGTTTAATTTGATTTTCCTTAATGCAATCCATACATATACTTAAATAAGTAAAATCTAGATTTAGAAGAATCTCATTCTTTACTATCTTTCCAATTAGATACATAATGCAAGTGTCTATACGGCAAGTAAGTAAAATTTCATCTGATATATTTTTACCAACATTATCATAAACAAGAAGCAAAGATTTAGTAAATTTATTTTGAAGTTTCAATTTATATAAACCATAAATGAGAACAATAGAACCTATAGATAAAGCGTTTTTAAATAAATTGAAACATCTATATCCAAAGTCTCTTTTAAACTTAGACAACATCGAGTTTTGAAATGGAAACTAGGTTCCTAAAATTTAAAGGTACATAAAGAGTTTTAAAAAGATCTAACTAATAATTAGAACTAAATATTAAATGATAAGTCTCTTTGCCTTTAATTCGAGCCTTGATAAGATTTCCTTTGAAGATTGAATTCTCGTTTGGGTTTATAATTTGGATTTTAAGAAATTAATGCATTATATTGGAAACATAAGTAGTAACATCAATATCAACCTACTAAGAATTAAGAGGAGCTTTCGCATAATTTTTAGTCAAAACATACAAAAACATAATATTTACCTTTCTTTTTGAACTAAGCCTCTTGCTAGTGCTTCTCCAGTCATCCATCATATAATTTTGAGCTTTATTTATATGAAATTGAATCGGCTGCATTGCCTTCTCATTATTAATGAAAACTTTCTTCACCGTAATATAACTCGGAGTCTCTAATAAAATAAAGGTTATGCAAAGTTGGAGAGTAACTATACAATGCTTCAAAAGGGGTAGTTTGAATATTTAAAAGAGGTTGGTATACCACCACTCAACTAAAGTAAGCTATTAAAACCAATTTTGTGGGCAATCACTTATCATACACCTCAAATATGTTTTCAAAGTTCTGTTTACTATCTTTATCTAGCCATCAGTTTAAGGATCATAAACAGTTAATAACTAAAGAGTTACTCCTAAATTTTGAAGAAATCTTGCAAAATAGCATTTGTGAACATATGATCTCTATCTTTCATAATTGTCTATGGCATACCATATCGCTTATAAGCTCGCTCTATAAACACTCTAGCCATACTAATAGTTGAATATGGATGAGAAAGATCCGTAAAATGAGCATACTTAGTCAATTCACCACTGTCAAAGTTATAAAATTTTCTCCTAGTTTAGGTGAGCCTTCAATAAAGTCCAAGTTAATATCAATTTAAAACTATTATGGTATAAGGATTAGTTTAAACAACTCAAAAGAATCCATCACTTCATATATGCTCCTTTGACACATACATGTCCCTGGTGAATTATTTACTATCCCTTTGTATATTCTTCCAATAAAAGTATGTTTGCATTATTTTATTGTCCATATACCTAATTTGACCTCCCATTAGGCTATTACAAAAATATGAAATGATTCCAACCTTCAATACTCTATTAAAACCAACTACAAATCTCTCCTTCCATGTTAATGATCCATTAGAGAAATTATAATTTGAGCCATTATCCCTCCCTTCCTTCAACTTCTTAATCAAGTCTTAAAGTAAAGGATCATCTCAACTTCCTCTCATTTTTATTTTAGCGATTTAGTACTAACATTATAAATCATCATGGTATATAATTTTAAACTTCTTACTTTCGTTAATACATTTTGTATATCCATTATTCTCTCCTTTCTTGTATCTCATGTCAAAACCAAACCCTAATAATTTAGGAGAAAATGTTTATTGAAATAGAATGGTAGCCTTTTACTTCATCAAATATTTCAAGCTACCATCATTCAACGACACGACAAAGCGTCTTCCTATTAAGTAGTAGGACCATCATTTCACTACCATGACTAGAGCCAATAGCTCCTTCTTATTGGATGAAAGGTCAATATATTCAGGAGAGAGTGCTTTAATTAAAAATGTCATTATATGACTATTTTACATTAATAATGTATCAATGCCCACTTCACCAGCAGTCGCCTCAATCATAAATTCCTTTAAAAAATTAAGAAGAGTCAATGTAAAGGGTTAAAGTTAAAACTAATTTTAATCTTTAAAAAACCTTCTCTTTTTGTTCATTCCACTTAAATTTGTATCTTCGAAGAAACATTGTTAAAGGTTTTGAAATGTAACCAAAACCTTTGATGAATCTGATATAATACCTTGCTAATTATAAGAATCTCCTCAATTATTTTAAATTTGTATATGTTGATCAGTTTTTATCTACTTCCACGTTTCTAGGACCAGTAGAAGCCAGTTGAGCATCAATTATATGTCCTAAATATTATATATGATTGCTTGTAAAAGAGTATTTGCTAGCCCTGACATATAAGCAATTCTCTCCCCAAACATTTATTACTTTTGTTAAGTGATTCATGTATAGCTCAAAAGAGTTTTTATAAAGTAGAATATCATCAAAGAGCACTAATATTTATTTTCTTAAATAAGCATATAATATAAAATTCATAAAACTCTAAAAAGAAGTTTGTGGATTTGTCAACCAAAATAGTATGACCAAGAACTCATTTCAGGATTCTAGACTTTTTTTGTGAATGTCCTTTTCCTTCATTCTAATGTGATGGTAAAAAGATCTCAAATCTAACTTAAAAAACTAAACAATTCCACTTGACTCATTTGATAATTCTTCAATCGATGATATGAGGAATTTATCTTTCATAATATATTAATTAAATGACTGTAATCTATACAAAACCTCTAAGTGTTGTCTTATTTCTTCCAAATACAACTTGGGATGAAAATAGACTCCCAGTATGTATGATCCTTTTCAATAGCATATCTTGCACCATTTTCTTCTATCTATTTTTATGTAACCGATAATAACTATAAGGTCTCAAGTTAATAGCATTTGATGCTCCCTTTAAGGTTATCCCATAGTCATGTAATCTCTTATAAGGTGACCCTTTATTTTTTATAAAATCATTCTCAAGTTGAGTCCTTTGTTCTTGACCCATATAAGCATCATCAAATATAAGTAATCCAACAGCATTTTGATAGCATTTAGGAGACCATCCTTACGTCACCGATGATTTTTTAATAAGAACAACTGATATATTGACTTGACTTTCTCGGTAGATTTATATTGTCTTTTGGATCGCTTTCATAGCACTATTCATACTATTATATAACTCTACCCATTTCTTAGCTACCCAACCTTTATTGTTCCTCTTTTAGAATTTCAAATAACATCATTTAAAGATAATATTCATCACACTCACAAAATCATATCAACTCTCCACCAATATCAATTAATACATCAGTTTTCAAATAAAATCTACATATAGACCAATAAAAGTTCCTACAAAAGTTTTAAAACTTCAACTTCATTCCTCTTCCCATAGTTATGAACATTAATTCAGTTTCCTCTACCTCATTATCTCCTTTCATCGTAGTTCCTTCATCAATGAAATTATACATGCTCCCTCTATCTATTAATACATGTAAAGACCTTCCTTTCTAACACCTCATATCCTCAAATGTTGATAATCCATTGAAGTCACTCATAACATTGGATAAAGTAAAATATTGTCTTGTTCCTTATATTTCCCTGACTCCTCTTCATATACTCCTTCACTTTCATTTCCCACTATTTACATGCAAACCTGTCTTTTTTTATATTTGTGCCTATGCATAAATTTTTATCACACTAAAAGTATAATCCTTTTAATTGTCGCTCTTCCAAGTCCTTGCTACTTGTGTTCCTTGTGGTTTTAACTTCCTTATCCATTCTTTGACCTTTTATAAAACCTCTTGGAAATGGCCTAAACAATACTCCTTGGTTGTCTTTCTAAGCAGTAACTACTCCATTAGTCATGATAACATATTGAGAACTATAAACATGCTTAAAATTGGTTTTTGATTTACCATTGTAGTGCAAGGATAACAATTGTTGCTTCTTAGCAAGACTATATGCCTGATGTATATTTTTTGGATTCAATAACTTAATGGTGTACTTAGCTTTCTTTTTAAGGCCTTTGAAAAACAAACTAACTAAATAAGGTTCAAGAATTACCAACTTATATGATAGAAAATTAACTTGGCCATAATACTCCTTAACTGACCCATTTTGTCTCAACTCCTTCAATTCCCCTAACAGGTCCTTATATATAATTGACGGTACTATAGAACCTCATTACCCAAATAAATGAAGACTCTCTTAACTTTTAGTTCAGAAGGTGTATCATCTAATTTGAAAAACTACTCACTCTTATATATCTAAGCTCATTTCTATCAAATTAGAGAAACTCTGCCTTTTTTTAATCATGTCGGCATCTTGTAACCACTTCCTCCCACAATCTCTCCGATTCTTTATCTATTTTCCTCTTTATGTTGATTATTTTGCTTGTGTAACTAAAGCATCCACGCTTTTAACTCTTCAATAGCAAATTCATACTTCTATTATATCTCATGAAATTGATTTCATATGTTTGCTTCCAATTATCTCACGTCATTCAATTGGATTCCTTTTGTCATTACTACCACTCTCATTGTAAAAGAATCATAGTGCTATGATACTAATAATATATGAAAATTAACTAAAAAGAACTCCTTATAAGAAAATTAAAAGAGTAGAGAAAGATCAAGAGAGATAATGAACAACTAATAACAACTAGCATATAGTTATTAAGGATTTTGGTATCCTCTCTCATATAACTATGTGTCTATCATCTAACTATTTACTTATTAACAATGATGTCGACTTTCACTAGTTTTGTTCCTTCTAAGTCAACTTTTTATTCTTCATCAACGTGGTTTCACGAAGCCTTATCCCCCCTTCAACTAAATGTTTTTGCCTTATTGACCATTTATTTTTCCCATATAACATTACAATATGTTAAAGACACCATGACACTCAAGTGAGAAAATGTAAGAAGATTGTACTCAGAAACTAAAAAAGGAAAAAATGAAGGTTTAAGAAGAATTGGAGGGAAGTAATCAAGAAAGATATGGCTCTGTTGGAATTTACGGAGGATATGACCCTTAATAGAACACTTTTACTTACTAGAATAAAGGCAAAGGATCTCACGTAGAAAGGTTTTTCTCTTTTTCTTAGGTCTTTTATACAATTTCCTTTGAATCTTATGTCTTGTATTTAGCCTAAATATTTAATATGTAGTACTTTTCTCTTAGTTATTTAGTCTAAATATTTTCTTATTTAGTCTAAACATTTTCTTTTATTGACTTGTTTAATTTATTTATTTACTTATCTCCTTCCTTGTTTATATATTATTTACTTATTTTATCTGTTGACCTGATTCTATATTTATTGTATTGTTTACTTTATTACTTATTTTTACATTTTATTTATACTTATTTATTTATTTATTTTTATTTACTTGTTTATTATCTTTTATATTGTTTTTATTTTTATTTTCTTTTTAATTATTATTACCTTATACTTCTGAATCTCCTCAAATTTGGTGTATTAGTAGAACTTTTACTAGATTAATGTTATTGTTGTTGTAATAGTTTTTGTTGTATAACGTGTCAATATGTTACTTTTTTAGAGTTATACATCTCCTTTCTTTCTCCATTATTGGTGTCTCCATTTCCTTTGAGACGTGTTGCTTTTGAGTAAAGAAAATCAAATTAATCTTTTGGTTAATAGGGACTGCAAGTTCATTTTCTTCACATTCTTAAAAGTGCTAATATGACTACTGATTATCTTGCTAAGATGGGTCTGAATGATGTTGGCACTCTTCGTTGACTATCCCATCCTCCTGCTAGTCTTATAGCTATTCTTCGTCAAGATAATGTTGGCCTTATTTAGGCTTACTCTCTCTCTCTCTGCTAATTTGCTTTGTCTGTTCTCCTCTTCATATTAAAAAAAAGAAGAAGAAAACACTCCAAAAAGTTTATACTTTAACATCTTTGTTAAGGATGTATTTTAAATCAATTCAAGAACAAAAAAAATTCACAAGAAAAATCTATTCAAAGCCTTTCAATGTTTTTAACTGAAATAGAAACTCACATTTTTATATTTCCTTTTTCTATATTCTTAAAAAATAAATATTTAAACGGTTGTTTTTATTTAAGAAATAATAAATTAAA
>JAOQML010000003.1:25105781-25127045 GCA_027568935.1 Erythroxylum urbanii
ATGAGCATGAGATGTGTTTTCCTATTTTCTCCGATTGATTTCTCGTGTACCCGTTTCCATGATCCAACCTGTTATATGGAAACGGGATGTTACACAATGACATTTCCATTGCTGAGAGTTGTCAAGAGGGTACCGATCAAGGCATTCTGGTAGGATGTATATGCTATATTAAAGAGAGAAATTCTAGCTGTCGTTGGAATTCCTTTTTTTCTATATAATACCAAGATCATTTGAATAGGGCCTACATGGAATGTGTATATCCTTGATCTAGCCATAATAGGATTAACTCAGAAGGGAACTCCACAGTTTCATATTATTCTGCAAAAGTGGACCTTTGACCATAATGGTCTAATCTGGATCATTGGATTAACTCTTTAGGTTGAGGTCTACATTTGGAAATTAAAGAGTGAATACTCCTTGTAAAATATCTGGATCTGTGATATAGATTATATGGGCTTAACTAAGGTGAGTGAGTGTCATAGATTTTGGTGTCTTTAGGTAAGTGGATAATTTCTACAAGGTTTCAATTTTATTGGAAAGAGTTTTCTTAAGATAAGAGGGAAATTGTCCCAAAGAAAGAGTTGAAGATAAATGAAATGGGTTTGATAAGGTGGGAACTGCGCTCATGCTTATCTGGGCCTCTCCCTACTCGCTCTTATCAACAATAACTTTATAGCTGTCACTAGAAAATCGTATGACTCTAATAAAATATAAGAAGTTAAAATAATTTATCTTTAAAATTTATTTAATATTTAATCATTATCAGTAATAAAATATAACTGTATTTAAATTAACAAAAATGAAAGTGAAACTAATAGGTCAGTTAATTAAACCCCTATACTATCTTTTTTGTTATATCTTCAGTTTCTTATTCATTTTCTTATTCATACGATTAATAAGAAATCATATTATATTCTTTTCATCAGCTTTGGTAATGAACTGCCATTGGTAGGTCTACAAATTCTATGGTTCATTTGCAACTTCTTTATAAGTGATTATGCCCTTATTCTCCACCTACTCACACACTTCCATACCTATATTGATGAAGTCCTTTACCACTTTTATCAATTCCAGTTGCCCATTGATCTCGTCTTTTTTTCTTGCTATCAGTGCTGTCTTGAGTAGTGTTAGCGTCGACTTGATTCAACTTCAAAAAATTGCAGTCACTAGTCGATTTAACCATAAGAGAACCGATATACTCGATTCTACCTGAGCTTGTACTTGGTCCCTTAGTCTCTTTTAGGAAAATCTATGTCAAAAAGTTCAGCTTTATATCTTAGTATCTCTGGTTTCTTATTAAGCTTATGAATAAACTAGAAATATAAAAAAGAAGAGGACAATATAAAAGCTTAATTAGTTCATGCTTAGGGATTAATTAATTTTGTTCACTATAAAATAATAATATAATGTTTTAAAATATTTTTAATTCAAAAAGTCCATGCCATCAGCCAAATAGCTCTAATTGTCTGCATGTTATGTTGGTTAAAAAATAATAATATAATGTTTTAAAATATTTTTAATTCAAGAAATCCATGCCATCAGCCAAATAGCTCTAATTGTCTGCATGTTATGTTGGTTAATGGTCTAATAATAAAGATTAATAAAAACTTAGCAAAATTAAATTCTAAAGTATAAATTAGAAAATAAAAATGTTAAAATACAAAATAATATAAAAATGACAATATAAATTAATATAATTTTTTACCGATCGCTACTTTTCTTGGTTTTAGAATCTTTAGAAGTTTAAGCATACATAGTAGGGTGTGGTGATGAACTACAAGTTCCTTGAACATATTAAACACTTCTTTTTATAAAGTTTTTTTTGAAAAATTAAAAATTGATTGAGATAAGTGTAAGGAAAAAAATGCTTAAAGAGTAGATAACACTCTCCTATATCAAAAATAAGCCAAAAACAACAATTCAAAGGCGATCGTTTTCTTTGCTCATATCCAAGTAACCAAAGGTAAACAATCTTCAATCTAGATGCATGCTTCTTTTACCTCTCACTTCCTTTACTGTTGTTCCACATTTTCTAGGCTTGGATTTTAGCTTGAAGAACTCGCAAGAGCAATGCATGTAAGGTAAATCTCAGTCTAGGTAAGAACTAAACTCAAATCTTTTTCTATTAAACATGATCTATTTCTCAACTTATTATATGTTCCCCTAAACCCTATAAGATTGTTCGCACCATTACATCTTTGGAACTTCCTCATATTCCCCCTTTCCATAACTCCTAAAAGGTTATAAATAGAATCAACACCTTCTACTTCTGGAGTGAAGCGGTAGCTTGTGCTTCAGTTAGGATAGTAACCATCTTCATGAGCAAATTTGATAGCTCATGCCATGAAAAATATTCTCTAGTCCTATTCCAAATAGAGTTAGAGAAGGGGCAGAGAAAGAACAGATGATCCCTTATTTCTATTCCTTTTTTGCATAAATAGCAAATCTCATCTAGATGTAACATCCAAATTTAAAATATAATATAGTATGTCTATAATAGCAATTTTGTTCTTAACCATTGGCTATAGAAGGGAAGTTATACTGGGTCTTAGGAAGTTATTCCATATAATTCTAAACCAGGGAACATCTTGGTCTAAACTATATACCCATTTCCTACATGCTTTGCTTTAAAATCTGTTAATAGGTATTCTAAAACAAAGATAATCTGAGTATTAGGTTCAAGAGAGTACGAAGGTTTCAGCTATTGTAATTCTTCAAGAAATGCACCCACTCATTATTATTAATAAACATAACAACCTTAGCCTAGTAATCTAGCACTAAAAGAACTAACACGACATTGGAGTTTCTAGATGAGGGACCAAAACCAGTCTAGTTATCATGCCTTAAAAGGTAAACTTGCCATTCCCTATTTTACAACATACATTATTAGCTACCTCATCCCTTATCTTTAATAGTTGATTAAGGAACTAAGAGAAGGTTGATCAAGGGGAAAGAGACCATTGGCTGTTCTCTTTCAAAAAGTAATTATGAAGCCATCTCATCCAAAGGGAGTGTTTGTATTGAATCACTCTCTAAAGTATTTTTATCAAAAATATTTTATTAGCTACCCTTATAAAGATGATTTCCAACCCTCCTTTATCTTTGGATTTACACAAATATGCTCGTTTGAACTTACAAAGGCCTGAATTTCCATTTGCTTTACCCCATAGAAAGTCTCTCATCATTTTCTTAATTGATTTAGCCAATTTCTTAGAAAGAGGAAAATGTGTGCTCCAATATAAGTGAAGGGACCATATGATAGACTTAATTAACTAAACTCTACCTCCAAAGGAACAACATCTATTTGTCCATTTCCTGATTCTCCTTTGAATTCTTTCAATTAGTGGAAATAAAGTCTTCAAGTAGTAATTGGTAGACCCAAATATTGCGAAGGTAGAAATTTCCTATCCATTCCTATTAGGGTGGAAATAGTAACCTATAGAGATTTTGCTCTTAATGAGAGGACAAAATGACTTTTATTAAGATTCACCTTAAGGCCTGACATCTCAGAAAACCCATTGAGAGTATCAATCAATAACTTAATAGATACTAAATGAGCTTTAGAGGAGAAAACTAGTTCATTTGCGAAACAGAGATGGGTAAGAGAAACTCTTCTGCATTTAGAATGGAACTTGAATTTGGAATTATGAAAGACACTGATCTTTATCATTTGAGAGAGTACTTTGATACATAGAATAAACAAACAAGGGGTCTCCCTATCTAATTCCTCTCTTCCCCTTAATAATTTCAAATAGGTTGTTATTAATCAGAACACAATAGGTTGTAGTAAAGACATAAGCCTTAATTTAGTTGATAAAATGTGAGGGAAGTTGAAAGCCTTAAGTACCTAGAAAAGGAAGGACCAATTAATCCATTCAAAGGCCTTATTGAAGTCAATCTTAACAGCACAATTTGGAGGAGAATTTCTTCTTTTATAACCCTTTAGGAGTTCCTAGGCAATTAGAAAATTATCTCCAATGCTTCTATCCTTCATAAAGGCATTTTGATTCTTATTAATATTGAGACTGAGAACCCCCTTCAATCTATTTGCTAAGATCTTAGCAACAATTTTATAAATGAAGTTTATGCATATTGTTGGCCTGAAATCACCAAAAGTAGAGATGTTAGAAATTTTAGAAATTTAGCAGATAAAGGTTTTATTGAACTCCTTTAGGATGACCCCTTTTTTAAAGAACTCGTGAATAGCCTCTCTAACTATAGGTCTAATAATGTACTAGGTCTTTTGAAAGAAAAAACCATTTATACCATCAGGTCTTGGGGCCTTCATCCAATTCATAATAAAGACAGTAGAATTGATGTCATCATCAGAGATAAGTTTCAGTAACTCCCGAGAGGCGTTAGGAGGGATTTTGTTGGAAATAAAAGATTAGAGAGACTTTATATAGGTAAAAGGATTAAGGTCTAAACCTATAAACCCCATATAGAAATTGACAACCTCCTCTATTATACTCGGCAATAGATGTATTGTTTAGATCCAAAGACTTGAGCAGACAAATCCTTCATAATGTATCATTAAATCCATCTACTTTGACAAGATAGTTATTAAATCTAAAAGGATGATGAATGATGGTCCTCTGAAAAAGACCATCAATCAAAATTGGAGTATGATCTAAAAAAAGGAGGATCTAAGAAAGAAGCTTTATTATTGTCGAATTGAAAGAGCTAATCACCATTTACTAGCACTCTGCCTAGCTTTTTCTAAATAAATCATGCATTATTCCATTTGCTACTCCAAGTAAAGAAGTAACCTTCTTGTTTAAGATCTGTTACACCCAAATGTCCTTCACAAAGCTTTAGATCTTCATTATAATCCTTAAATTGTAATTACCCTCCACTTCTGATCTATAAATAATATAATTGAAATCTCCAAATATGGTCCAGGAACCTAAAAAGGTATTTCAGATGTTTATTAAGTAGGACCATACACTACTCCACTTTGCCAAAATTCTAATTATAACCAATAATAGTTCTACTATAATGATGGTGATGATGATTGGAGAGAAATGTCCAACAAGGACAAAAAATGTTCACCTTAATCATATTCTCAAATCTTATTTTTGTTTCAAGTAAAACAATGATAAGAGGCCTAATCCTCTCAACAAAATCCCTTAAAGCATTCAAATTTTTTAGGTTGTTGATAGCACAAACATTTCATACTAAAACTGTCATACCAATATATTTTTTAACTTTAGCACTTTCCTCCTTCCACTTCTTTGAGTTCTCTTACTGGTCACATTTTGAAAGTCATATAGCTCAGTTTTTCTATTCTCTAAGTCTAAAGGATTTATTGAGGAATTACTAGAAGAGGAAGTGACTTCCTCCTTATCAAGATATTCCATTATGCACACAAAGGTATGCAAAAGAGCTATTGTTATGCTACAAATAGATGTCTGTTGGTTTATCCTCTCCCTTACATTTGAGTCAGTTGATGAATTGATTTTTTCAGCACTTAACTTCAACATTATCCTCTTGTCTTAGTTGAGGTCCTTATAATTGGTTGTGTCAATCTCTAATCAAATCAATTCAACTTAATCACCTTTAGTGAACACCATATCTGTCAATTTTTATACCTTCCCTTGTGATATAGCAGAAGGTTTCCAGTTAAAGGAAACATTAATCATATCTTCTTGTAAAGAATTATCAATACCAAGTCTCATAATTGGAATATAATCAGGTAGCTCCTTGGATTTGTCCACATTGACATATATTCGTGTATAACCAACACTTTTTCTTTTGCAGTGTTTTCATCAATGCAAAATGGTCTGCTAATGTGACTAGCTAGCAAGCTAAGAACTTGATTAGTCCAATACTCCAACAGTATGTTATGTAAGTTAATCCAAATTGGAAAGTTACGTACTTTAATATTTACCAGCTTAATACTAAGTTGTTGTGATTATAGGAATAATGAGAGTTGAGCACCATGCCAAGAACTCTCTTCCACTATCTTATTTACTATAGCTTATAAGGAAAAGAGAAAAAAACTAAGGTTATCCTCTAAAAGTAACACATTAGTAAGTCTTGTAGTATTCCACTAATTGATAGCCCATTTTTGGATGATAGGGAAAGGAGGTCTATGCTCTATAAAGAATCCTTCTAGAGCGAACTCCCAGATTTTAGCTCCTGCCTTTAGTGTCTCAATGTCTGAAGCAATCAGTATTTTGCCCCTAATTTCCTTTGGAGAGTTTTAGTGAAGAGTAATGCCCGAGGGCTCCCCTACCACTTGTTTATAGCTCTTGTTCCAGAGAGGGTTGACTGGATAACATTGTGTGGTGGAGGAAGATGGTTGTTATTGTGTTTGAATAGGTTGCTACTTGGATTATTGTTGTTATGCTTGACTAGGTTATTGGTTGTATTGTGCAGGTTGGGGAGGGAAGATGGTTGTAGTTTTGAGTTGATAGGGGGTAAAGGAGAAAAGATATTAGAAGAAGTAGGCTGCATTGATGTTAGATGGAAGGGAAAAATCAACTTTTGGGAGAGTTTAAGGAAAGAATCAGCTTTCTAGATGAAAATAAAACATAAGCATTAGCTAAGAAACGAAGGAAGGTTGATTGAAAATAAAGAATGCCAAAAGCACCCTTTTGGAAAGAGAGCAGAGGGTAGAGAATCACGGTGTAGAAGCTGGAAGAGGGAACAAAAGCAAGAATATATAGAACGAGAAGAAGGAGGGACAAAGCAAAGGTGAAGGTTTAGTGTGTAGCAGGAGGAATGAAGAGTTAAAGAATGGATAGAACAATGCTGGAGAAAAGGATGCATAGTGTAGAGAGAAGGTAGAGAAATATGGTGTCGATCTTATTTTATATCTCAAAAGAAGTAACTTTTTACTTGTGTCATTTTTTTAATGAAAAGAGTATACCAAACACTTTTTTATATTACCAAAAGTTTTATTTAATCCTTCTAAGGTGGTTCAAGTGATTATAGAGATTTTTTAAAAAACAATTAATGATTAGGTTTTTAGTAGGAATGGAAATAATAACTCGATCTAAAATTAACAAGCTTGACCTAAATTAAATAGGTTTCAATCAAACTCTAAATTTTTTAATTTTGAGCTATGGGTCAAACGTAAATTTGAGTTTTATAATTCAACTCAACTAAAAACTTGAAAGTTTTGATTAAAAGTCACAGGAAAGACAAGGAGTGTACTTAGTACCATTTTGATCATTTACAAAGAGACATATTAAATCTAATTTGGAGAGAATAGTGCATATAATGGATTAACAAAAATTTCAATTGTTCTTATCTCCAAAGATATGCTTTTTTTCTTTCTCGTTTTGATTTTTACTAAGTTATTGAGTTTCTTTTCCTTTTATTTTTAAAGGTTTTTAAAGGATTTTTTTTAACACTTGCATTTTTAATAAGCCTCACTATTCTTCTCCACTCCTCCTTTGTTTGTTGTTATCCATGATTTCACTATTATTGTTGGTTGCAGTGGTTTTAAGTTGACAAAGTCATAAAAATCCTCTGTTTTTAACTCAATAACTTGTTGAGTTTACCACCTTACTACTCTCCACTATACCTCTTTCATTTTTATTGTTGTTCATGGTCTCACTATCATTGGTGGTGGCAATGGTGGTTGTTATGTCAAGAGAGTTGTGAGAGATTGAGTCGTGGGGTCCGTGACTATTTTTCACAGTTGAACTATAGGAGGTTACAGTTGATATTTGATAATAACAAGACATAAATACTAAAAATTAGTTTATAATTTTGATAAAAAGCAATATCAAAACAAAATGTAGCCATAAACTTAAGAAGATAATTCAGGAAACTAATAAAGAAGAGTTAAAGTTTGCAACTATCAAAGTAAATATTAAGTTAAGAACAAAAGAAAATCAAGACACTTTAAGGTCATTATATACTTTATAATGTTAATTATAAATTCATTTAGTCACTTTGATGATTTTAAAAACTCACTATGCATAAACATTTCATATCACTTCATTAGATGTATCTTTGTATTGATAAAGAGGCATTAAAACTTTTGGTTTTAAAAGAATTGCCTTTTCATCTTTCAAACACTCTTTGAAGTATATTTTGGCAGATACTTTAATTATAATTTATTAAACAAACCAAGTTTGAGCATTTGAAAATTTAAAAATAATATTTTTTGGTGGATTGCTCTACTACTATAGGCTAGTAGTTAACCAATGTAAGTTAAATGTGTAGTAAGTGAGTTTATTGATACACTAGTTAACTAATATGGTAATATGGTCTACCAATATATCCCTTGGAATATGGTTGAGTGATCAAACAATATACAACGAATAGCAGATTTTATGCAGAGAATGCACATTGGTCAACCAATACAAGTTAACCTTGTAATTGAGTTTTTTTTTGACACATTGGTCAACCAATATAGGTGTGTATATTGGTCATGTATCCCTTAAAGGGATATTAGTTGGTCGCACACCTATATTGGCCAACTAATATGTCAAAAAAATAATTCAATTATAATTTTAACTTATATTAGTCAACCATTATATCATAATATAGGTGTGTTTAACCAATATCTCTCTAAGGGACACATTGGTTGACCAATATGCCCTAGTGGTTGACCAATATCTCAATGGCTAGTGAATCTATACATTTAATGTAGATATTAGAGTTCTGCAACCAGCCATTATAATGACTAGTTTTTGACTTCAATGTCTACTAAGGTCCTAAAATCCTATAAATACATGTTTTCTCTTTGCTTCATGTATCAAGAAATATTTGGGTGTCTTTTACACAAATTTATAAGTGTTTATCAAACATTTATGCATCATTGTCTCGTGTTTGTGTGAGTGAACCTCTTTGAAGTTATCAAGTGATAAAGTGAAATATTTTGAGTTGTAAACTTTGTTTTGAGTATTATACTATTATAATTAGAGGTGTTCCAAATAATGTTAAAGTTCCTCTTCACCTTAGAAGAAGATTATATAGGATTCCTCTTTACCAAAAAAAGATTACACAAAGGTTATTCTTCACTTTAAAAGAAGAATATAGTGAAATTCCAAGAAGAATTTTGGGAGTGGTTATAAGCAAGAGTTGTTTGTTGAACCACTATAAATTAGTTTGTATTATCCTTTTACTATCCTTTTTAAATTATTATTCAATTGTTTGATTGATTTATGTTAAGCAATCTCTTTATTCTTATATAAATTGGTTGCTGTTAAATTGAGTTTATTGGTCATTTTTTAATTTTTTAGATACTTAATTTACACCCTACCCTAGGTGTCATTGGAGACTAACAACTGATGACGGGTTCGTGACTATTGTCCACAATAAAAAAATAAACTTACTAAGGTTTAAACTGGTCTCGGACCACCTATAAGAGTGTCAGGCCACATCATACTTAGTCCAATCTGACCCATTACCAATTTTAGTCTTGAGTTTGAATTACATAAGTTATCTACTTACATTTTTCAAGAATTTCTCTCTTTTAAACTTGATGATAAAAATAGGATTGCAATAAATTGAGTTAGGAGGCAGCCCAAACCTAGTCCAAATATTGATTCAACGTGACTCATGTCTCCCAAAGCTTGTCCATCTAACTCACAACCTAAATTTGCCTTACCCATCAAAGCTCCCAATTCGATTCACCCAATCTTTGTCACTATCAACCTGAAAAAAAATCTAGATCTCTATTATCGTTGACCCATACAAATTATGAAGAGACCTAATATGCTCTAGGAAGTTTATCCATATAGAAGTAATCACCCTCCTTCAATAACAAACAAAAGCTCTCACATAGATTAGAATGAGAATTCAAATTCACAGTGATCAAATAATGGAATTTCAAGGAAATAAGAAAATTAGACTTATTCAAAAGGAAATGAAGAAGGTTCCTCAAGTGGCGGTCGATATGATCAAGAATTAAAAAAAAAGAGTAAAGCTAAAAGGAACAAAGAGATTGATGAAGTGAACGACACTAACTTGAGCTAAATATCAAGAACAAATTAAGTATCAAAATTCTAGCCCTAATAATGGAAAAGCCATCAGTGATATCCACTATAACAAGACTAGACATGTCAACATATGCAAAACCATAGTTTCTTAATCTAGATGAAGCTCATTTTAATAAGGGCACAACTACGCAAAGGAGAAAAGAGAAAAATTACAACCAAATAATATATATATATATACATACTTCATTCCCAGTTGAATCGTGGAGTTCGAGTCTGAAACTAAACTGAATCTTATTTATATATAATCAGGCTTAAGCCCCAGTTGGATTATACAGTCCCAATCTAAATTTAAATTGAATCTTAAAATTTTAAAAAAAGAAACTTGACCTTGAACTAAAACTTGGTTAACTCAAACAAATTCACTGACTTTGGATTTGGGAAGAAGAAAAAGAGCCATCTTGGAGAAAGTAAAGAAGTTTCATTAAGATTCAAGGTACATAAAAATGAAGTCTTTTGTTTTCTATTCTTTCATATTTATTGTAGGTTTTATTTGTTGGAGTATGAACTAAATTGCGATAGAGATCTAGACAAGATGAACTCTAAAACCTATTGCTTGGATTGATTTATCTATTTAATGAAAGATCCATGTTTTCTTGTTAATTATTTACGAGTCTATATTTTGTTGAATTAAGATATGCTAGTAGTTTGGTTCAATTTAGATTTCATAGATAGAAATTGATAAATTATATGCATAAATATATCAATTCATGGGTAATGAAATTGCATAAAATCATGCAGATAAACTACATAAATCTCCTAGTATAGAGTACAATCTATTAAAAACTTTATACAACAAATTAATGTATTATTGAGAGTTTTTAATTAGAAAAAAATTCAATCAATCAACTTAAAGATAAAGATTGTATGTCTTGACAAAAAAACTATAGTCATAACTTTAGAATTTTTATTGATCCAAAAAAAGGTTAATTGTTGAATCAAGATAAATTCGAGCATAAAAAGGTCTTAAGGAGATTTTACATCTAAATCTTCACTAACTAGTATTGTTGATTCTTGCTCATTGCTTTAGTTTTGCACTCTTTATTTTTTGTCGTGTTATTCTTTGCTCATGGTAGTGAAGATGTTATCGGTTTACCTGAAGAGGATAGTGAATTCCTTATGGAAATTAGGACGGAACATATGTTGAAGATTATTTGACCGAATCACTATAGCTCGATCTCATCTCTCTTTCTTACTATCTTTTACTATTATTTATTTGTTATAAAAAAATTTT
Organism: Erythroxylum urbanii; assembly: GCA_027568935.1. Lineage (NCBI taxonomy): Eukaryota > Viridiplantae > Streptophyta > Magnoliopsida > Malpighiales > Erythroxylaceae > Erythroxylum > Erythroxylum urbanii. The sequence continues at coordinate 25,116,975 of JAOQML010000003.1, forward strand.
ATATGATTTTTCAACAACTTTTCGCTAAAATAAGTAATTCATTTGTTATTTTCTAAATTTTAAAAAGACTAACACATACAATTTATCCCTCTTATATGTCATTTGATAACCAATATTATTATTCTTCAAAATAACAAATCATACTACACACAAACACGATCTTCTTTATTGTAGTGAAAAAGTTTACTTCCATGACTTTATTAAGCTTCAGCATCATTTGTGACCAAACTTACTTCTTGAATATGCCTAGAAATAGAATGACGTATTGCAATCTTTAAGCATGGAGTCAACGTTATTCTAGGTCTCAGCAACAACCTCGGCCTCAAGCTATTCCTTCCATAGCTACAGGTCCCCTTGCATATATTGGAGGTCCTAGCTTGGCCTTGGAGAAGATTCAAGGTCTCATCTGAAACATTCTCCATAACTTTAAGGACCACCCAATTTTGGTAATGGGCCAATAATAGGTAAAGTGATATTTAGTCCCTTGGAGAAGCAAAAGCGAAACAAAGTTGAGCCCATAATTGTGAACGGAGGAATGGAGTTTAGGCGAAGAGATAAAAAGATTAGGGAGGCATTTTCGGTCTAATAGTTAATTAAATATGGTTTGTCAAAAGAAGAAAATGACAAAGGGAAGTATATGCAGTCAAAAAAGCATCTAAGTGGGATGAAAAGTTAGTTACCGTGAGTATGGTTTAGAGAAATTTCCTCCAAAAGCCTATTGAAATAATCATAATACTTACTTAAATCTATATAGCTTATAAGGCCCATGTGACTATGGACTGAGTCCTGACACTTTAAATAATGGGCGTAAAAGAGAACTCCTCTTTTTTTTTTCTTTAAACAAATATTTGGTATTTGATTTTGAATTAGTAAAAAAAAGTAAATTACTGAATGAATGGATGAGATCTTTTGACACAAAAAATTTGACACCAAAAAAATGATCTCATCCGTAAAAAAGGTGGGGTGAGGTTTGCACTGAAAGTTTTGTAATTTTGTTCCAAGTTCAAAACAAAACAAAAGCTTGGCCATGCATGCAAAGGACCATACCTTTGGTACAGTTCCTTTCCGGAAATATCAATCCGCTGTAGATACGATACTTCCCTCCCTCCCCACTCAAATACAAATTCGTCAGTATTCTAGACATGGCTGCGTGATTCGTCGATCAATTTATGATGGACGGCTGGGAGAGAGTCATTCATTCCGATGGGTAGAACAGAAGCTATGGTGGGTCCGTATCGCAACTTAAATGTGGATCGGTTATCTGGGGCACTGTGTATGTGTTTGCTATTTAGGACCGAGCTAGTTTTTTGTGGGGATAGGAAGCTTTTTGTGGCGTACACGTGTTATGTGAATGCGATCGCTAGTTTGTCCGTATCGTCTTGTCAGAGCCCAAAACTAAAAAGTATTTTCAGAAAATTAAATGAAATTAATATTCTACTTCTTTTGTTTGATGATTAACCAAACCAAAGATGAGGTTTCGTCCGTAAGTATAGAAAGGCGGCAAAACATGGCGTTTTGAGACTTGAGAGCGAACCCTCAACCCCGTTCGTCGTCACGTGACTATGGAGCTCTCTGCACGTGCAGAGGCTTTTTGGCCAATTTTGTTACATAAGTACGTCAAAAATAGGAAAAAGTCAAAAGAAAATTAATTTTACACAGGTGGGTCCCACGACACTCATCTTTCGGCCGCTTAACTTTGTCGTTTCTGTTAGCTTCCCTACTTCACCACCCCCACATGCGCAGCTTGAGCGTTTTCCCATTCACATCCACTAAATTGCGCCCGACGCTTTATCCTGCGCACTGTCCCCATTCATTTCTTAGTTCCATTGCTGTGCCTGTGAGATTTACCCATTTATCGTTGTTGCTTATTGATCTTGTGTTTTTAGCAATAGTAAGCGTACCCTTTTGGTTCTTCGTTTTTTAGCGTTTGTTTATGTGGTAAACGAGTGATCTTTGACTTTGAAGGTTCGATTCTCTTCGCGACTTTTTCTTAATATGAGATAAAAGTGGGCTACTCTGAAGAAGGATCTCTGTCCAAGTTACTGGCTTTTGCTTCTGAATCTCTTAAGGTCAAGGAGCCGAGTTTCATGGCTGGGAACAGTGAAGTTAACGTCAATGAAAGCAAGGTAATTCGTTTTCATGTTCTTTCTTTTCTTTCTTCTTGTTATTGCTGCTTGTTTGATTATGAGATACGCTGTTGTTTCTATTGAGTTTGTTTGGGTTTCTCGCTTGTTTGTGTTTTGGTGCTTGGAGTTTCATATTCAGCAGGACTGATGCTGGATTTTTAGGCAAAATACGTATTTGTGAACAGGGCTTACTGACTTGGGATTTTGAAAGTGGTAATTGTTGTTAAGAAAAGTTGGTGTGCATCTTATGTTTTCTGCTTTATCTCTAAATAGGACATTTCTGCTCTGTCTCTTCTGTTTTTCAAGATTCCTTGTAATTTGAACTTTGAGTCTTCACTTGTTGCCTTTTTTCTCAAAATTGGAAGCTTGCTGGTTTTTCCTCTTTTGGGGCTTGATATAATAACAAATCGTTGTTGTTTGGGGCTTTTTTGGAATCTAAGAGCACGTATGAGGAGTTTTATCAGCTTTGCCCTTTTGACTTTAATGGTTCTATGATTTTCCATTTGTATTCATGACTTGATTATCAAAGTTCAATTTGACTACCATTTCCCCTTTAGGCTTTGGATCAGTAAACTCTGACTACCGTGATCTGATTATATGTTTGTCTGCATGCTAACACTTGATTTCACGATACCTTGTCATAGTGTCACTTTTCATTCTTGGTTTATTTAGTTTCGGGCACTCGCTTTCTAGTTCAGCTTATAACATTAATCGTACAGTTAATGCAAATCCCAAGTAAGATCGTCTAATAATTCTGACTGGCTTTTTAGTCATTCATATTTGTTACTAGGAATTAATTTGATAAAACATTTTTCTTCATTTTCTGTAGTTGGTAGTTCCTCTAAATACTTGGGTCCTTATTTCAAATTTCAAGTTGGCTTACAATCTCCTTCGACGGCCTGATGGAACTTTTAATCGCCATTTGGCTGAATTTCTGGACCGAAAAGTTCCAGCCAATGCAACTCCAGAAAATGGAGTTTTCTCATTTGATGTTATCATTGATCGTGGAACCAACCTTCTCAGCCGGATATATCGACCAACATCTGGGGAGGAAACTCATCAAAATATTGCTGATTTTGAGAAGCCTGTGAACTCGGAGGTTGTTCCTGTCATAATCTTCTTTCATGGTGGAAGCTTTGCACACTCCTCTGCAAATAGTGCTATTTATGATACACTATGCCGTCGACTAGTGGGCATCTGCAAGGCTGTGTTGGTGTCTGTAAATTATAGACGTGCACCTGAAAACCGATATCCATGTGCTTACGATGATGGGTGTGCAGCTCTTAAGTGGGTCAATTCAAGAACTTGGCTTGAAAGTAAAAAAGATTCCAAAGTTCATGTATACTTGGCTGGTGACAGCTGTGGTGGTAACATTGTGCACCATGTTGCTTTGAGAGCAGTTGAATCTGGAATCAAAATATCAGGGAACATATTGCTCAACCCCATGTTTGGTGGTCTGGAGAGAACGGAGTCGGAGAAGCGATTAAATGGGAAATACTTTGTTACCATCCAAGATAGAGACTGGTATTGGAGAGCTTTCCTCCCGGAGGGAGAAGATAGAAATCATCCTGCATGCAATCCATTTGGGCCAAGAGGTAAATGTCTTGTAGGAATGAAGTTTCCCAAGAGTCTTGTTGTCGTGGCTGGTTTGGACCTTATTCAGGACTGGCAGTTGAATTATGTTGAAGGGCTCAAGAAGGCTGGGCAAGATGTGAAACTTCTATATATGGATCAAGCAACGATAGGATTCTACTTCTTGCCTAATAACAATCACTTCCATACTGTTATGGATGAGATAAGTAAATTTGTGTGTTCAGACTGCTAGCAGACTTAACTTTACAAAACTGGAAACTAGATATAACAGGGGTTTGACATCATATTTGGACGATGTTGAGGGTCATTTGCTGTTTGTAGAGTGTAATGTTATATTTCTGGACATTTTATTGGTAACCAGTGCAAGTTCTGGGGTCCGGTTCTTTTTTCTATGGGGTGCAGGATGTGGTTTGGCATTTAGCTGGCTTGATATTTTCTGTTCGGCCTTCAAAGTTGTCTACAATAGGGTGTTGTAGCTTGATGAGAAGAGCTTTCGTGGCAGGAGGAAGCTGTTTGACTGAGTTTAGCAGAGAAACCAAGCTTACTGTCTCCCAGGATGTCTTCGACAGAAGTTGAGTTGAACATTCGATGGCTGACTAATTGGACTTGGTGTCTTGAAAATGTGATATTAGCTAATTTAGAAGCTGGATGGCAAAATTCCATGGTGTCATGATGTATATTTATACATTAGTATATATAAAAGTTGTTTGTTTATCTTCCCTTGTTATTTAGTTACCCATCTGTGTTTTCTTGTTACCTCTATTTGATTTATTATTGTTTTACAGTTAACTGACAACTGTAAATATTATGATAATTTCATTCATATAAACTGTGAAGTAAATGTGCTATATTCTTGTGAAATGTTTTACTCATTCAACATATATTAGAATCGATGAGGCATATCATTTTCGGTCTTCGAATTAAGTAATGATCTTGTGACATGTTTCAGAAATGCTATGCTCCTTGTTATAGCTGACATTCTTGTATGATTCATTGATGGATGGCATTAAAATCCACACTCTGCATATTCATGTTTAACCAGATGAGCAAAAATTGTTCTACATATCCGATGTTTAAATGTTCTTGTTGGACATGCTATATTTGGGATATGTAATGGCTCTGGTTATTACGCCATAAATCCTCATTTCACTTCATCGATTTTGGCAAACTTCCTATCTGAGGTGCATTGATTATATGTTCTCGACGGTGAACATCCTTTATTAAGTTGATTATTGTTGAAATAAGGGTATTTAGATTCCAGGGGCTAGGATTATAGTTTATGGGTCCATAGATTGTAGAGATCGTGGTTGCAAAGGAGTTCTTTTCATTTTGATCGGTGAAAACAGATGATGACATTCTTCTTCATACAGAGTCACTTAAAAAGGAGATTCTAGGGGTGAAAGTATAAAATGAAGAATATGATTCGAATCTTTAGTTACGTAACGTGTGTCAAACTCTTGCACCAACTCCTTGAGGCCTTTTCCTTCCCATTTTCAAAGATAGAACTTTGAGGCTTAGAGTAATTATTAACGTTGCATTTTTTTGATAGTAAGATTATAGATTTAAGTTTTTTTTGTAAAAATATAAAATAAATATTGCATACATTATCATTCTCTTCAAATGGAAGTTTTGTGTATAGGGGACGTTAGAGATTGAATTTTCGAAGATAGAACTATCTGGTATGATGTAAACTAAAACTTTGCATTTTCTTTAAACTATCAAGAGCGTTAGCCATTGGAATTGTTTTGGCAAAACGATTGTTAAACAAGTGGGAAGAAGCCAGGAAGCGTGCGGCTCTTCTGTCCACTTATTTTTGATACACCAAATTTGCTCGAAGTCCATTTACAAAATAGTGCAAGTGCAATGTAACAAATGATTGGAGGCAATCCTATGTTCTGGAAGTGATTGAGATTGCTTTGATACGTTCTTGGCCGTTTCTTAAACCCCTACTTCATATTAATACAAAACTTGGCTTATTGAGGGAAGAGAGCCCGTTTGGTGGTGGTTGGAGTGTGGTGTTGCCAGCAGGGGACCACCTCAACAATCATTTTTAATCTACTTGTGGTTTTGGAATTTTGCTATTACCAGTGATTAAGAGGAGTATCAGGTGCAGTGAACCTTCTTGATAAAGACATCTAGCCTTCTCTGATTGACTTTTGGAGGCAGATGTTTAAGAGGAAACGTGGCTTATTTGGTGCAGCTTTGTTGTTGTTTGATAGACATGAACCATTGTTCAAGGCCTTAGTAGAAATTATATTGGATATTGTAGTCACCTTTAATCATGAAGCATGAGTAGGATTCCCAACTAGAGCATCATGGACTTGAATTAGCTACCATACTAAGTGAAATGCTGAGACTGCAAAAGGAGACGTCCTTATACAATGGGTTCACTGTTGTCCCCGGCTCTCTCCCACTTCTCCATTAGGATGTTCTCTTCTAGATCAGCTTTAACTGTAACTTAGTTGGCTTTTGCCCTTAGCTTAAGGGAGAAAAAAGAAAAGAAAGCTTGCCACACATAGTAGGTAAACAATTAGAATCAGACTTGACGCACCCAAATTCCTTTTTGTCACTTAGGATCATTTCCTTTACCTGTTATCAGATATCTGCCCTACTTGCAATGTATTATGAATAGGTGTCAATAAATGAATAGACAAGTAAATAAAGAACATACTCAAAACTGTTAAGAAGATGAAAATAGCTACTATTGTCAGAAGTTGATTGTCAGGTGTGTATGATATAACAAGATTCATAGAAGGAAGAAATATGGAAGGCTTATCTGCATTCCTCCAACAAATGGAATTTTGCAGCTTTATGCCAATGATTGCCCATTTTGATTACAGTGCTCCATTTCATAGAAATTCATAAAAACCCATTGCAATAGAAAAGGAATTACAGTAATCCATTTCATAGAAATTCAGAAATTCTATCACAGTAAAAAGTTCTGGCTTATCATGATCAAAGTTTCTTCAGACCATGTTCTCATGTTTACTGGCTTGTTGCCAATTTCCAGAACAAATTTCCATGTTACTCCTATTCAGAATGTTCCAAGCATAAAGGTTTAAAGCGCGCAAAGTTAAGTGAATTCTGGTATCTGAGCAATATCACCAGCTAAAACAAAGAGATTATAAGTGAAAATTGTTATTACAGTCAGAGAGAAAAGGGCATCATTTTTCCCTTTTACAAGACATCATTCATTCAAAAACTGAAGTTTCACTAAGAAAGGTTAGTCAGTCAACGTACTTTAGCAACATATGCAAGAATCGCTGCAGCAAAAAATGTTGTTGCTGAAGTGACCACGGTCCATAAGTTATTCTGCTTTCGGGCATTTGCAACAGAATTTTGCAGAAGTTCTACTTCTCGTCTCATCTCAACAACAGCTGTTTCCTTGTCTCTGAAAGCATTCATGATGACTTCAAGTTCAGCTGCATATGGTTCAATCTCATCATCAAGCTTCCTTTCACTAACCGTTACTGCTTCCTTTCCATCATCAGATTGGCGCACCGATGATGCAGTGCTCTTCAACATTTTCAGGACTCTTTCTGATTTAAGGACAGTTGATTCTACTCTCGAACTCAAGTTCTCAACTTCCCTTTCAGCCTTCAACAGATTGTCCTGCAGTGACTCTTTTTCTTCGTTCAATGAACCAAGTTGGTTTATTATTTTCTCCTTTTCTATGACCAAATTCCTACATCTGGTCTCCATCCTCACAAGTTCTTCTTTGGTCTCTTCAATCTTCTTGTCCATTTCCTGGACCTTTAACTGCAAGCAGACAACATTCTTCTTTTCCTCATCAAGGTCCCTCTGAGCATCGTCCCTCTCTAGTCTTACTTGAGCCAAAGCCTCACTATTATAGCGAACTTCAGATGCCAGTTGTTTATTATGCTCTTCTTGATCTTTGATGGATTCTTGCATTGCATACTCAATATCCCTTAGTTCATCAACCACGTGTTGCAGCTGCACAATTTCACTCTCCTTGCCAGCTTTCTCCTCCTCAATTTCTTTCTTCTCGTTTAACAACTTCCGAATTAATTCACTCTTATCCTTCAGTTCAGTGTTAACAACATTCATACGACTTTCTTGCAAATCTTGTTCCTCCAATAACTTCTTAATAGTTTCTTCTCTCTCTCTCTTTTCACCCTCCAAAGCATCAATTTTCATTGTCATTGTCTTCTCCTTCACCGTTGCCTCACTGCATCTCTTCTCCAACTCCAAAATGTTTTCACACATAACCTTCCCCTCCGTTTGTAATCTTGATAAAGACTCATTCAATTCCTTGACTACTTTATCCAACTCATTAATCTTTGTTGCTTGTCCATTTTTCTCCATTTCAACCTCATTCTTCTCCCTCACAATCCTTTCCATCTCTCCCTTCAAATCCCCTATTTCTCTCAATCTCTCCACCAAGCTCCCCTCAGCTAAATCTCTTAGCCTTATCAGTCCTTCAATGCTTTTCTCCATTTCCCTTTTCTGCTCAGTCAAAGCAGAGTATTGTTTTCTCAAATTTCCAAACTCCTCTTCAGTTTTTCTTTCCTTTTCCTCCGCTTGGATGATTCTGTTTTTCAAACCACTCGTCTCCTGGACCAAATTATGAAGATCTCTCCTCATGAAGTCCCTTTCTTGACAAACCTGACTCAGTATGTTCCGTTCACTTTCAAGACTATGAATCAGCTCACTCACTTCACTCTTTAAAAACTCAATTTCATTTTCTTTCTCCACCTTCTCTTTGACCAGCCCGTCAATACGAGTACTAGTTTCAACAATGTGAATCTCAAAACAAGCACAAAGAACCCTTTTCTCTATATCCAAGCTGACTCTCTCCTCACTCACCTTCCTCAACTGACTCTCTACCTGACCCGTCTCCATATTATACCTACTCAGCTGAGCCTCCAAAGCCTCTTTGGCCTGAACCAAAGACTCAACTTGTTGCCTACGTTCGAATGCCTCTTTGACAAGCAGAGAGTTGAGAGATTTCAGGCTCTGCAGCTTCTCCCTGGGCTCCTCCATGGGGGGCTGTTCTTGGTGGTTGCTCATTTCCTGGGTCTTGGGAATATCTTGTGGGTTCTCTTGTTTGGGGGCTGATGGTTGTTGGGTGACTTTCTTTTTGGCCATTTTTGGTGGTGGGGAAAGGAGATGAGATTTCAAGATTAGGGTTTGTTAGTTACGGTGGAGAATGCAAGCGAGAGAGATAAGAGGACTGGAATAAAAACAAGACAGCGAGAGGGAAAGAAAGGGAAGGATTTCGTAAGGGTGGGAAGTGACGAGAATTTAAATTTTTGGGGCCCAAAAAGCCTTTTGGGGAAATGGAATTTGTTTTATCTATTTCCGAAGAGATTGGTATTTTTGGTCAGGCCATGATTTGTTTCCATCGTCTTCCTTGTTTAGTAATTTTAAGTGAGTCTAGCTAATATATGATAATGAGAATTTAATAAAAGCAAACAATTGAATTTAGAATTTAATAACTAAATGATTAAAAAATATATCAAATTAAAAAAATAAAATATATAAACATTTATTGACTAAATATGTAAATATAATTTACGCTAAATTTAAGTGATTTAATGAAGCAAATTTATTTTTATTAATATTCTATTTTGAATATTTATAATATTATTCGCAAGCGTGGTATTAAGTAATTTTTACTTTTGCAATCTAATATAAATTATAAAGTTTTTAATGTGTGGTAATTATTTTATTTTATCAAGAAAAAATTAAATGTAATATTTATTGCATGCACATATGACTTAGGGTTGTTAATTAAATTTAAATGTACTAATTTATGAGTGTTTTTATTTAAATATTATACATATAAAGAATATATAATACATTTTATTTCATCTATGAGATTTATATTTCATATTGTAACTTATAATATGTGTGTTATTTTAATGTACTCATATCCTATAAGATTTTTATTTAAGAAAAAGTATAATTTAAGTGCATTTTAATAGTTTATTTTTATTAAATTGATGTCAAATTTATATTATTATTAATTAAATTTAAATTACTTTATTTATCTTTTTTTGAAAAAAATATTACTATACCTTTCATAAATTGTTGACTTTTAAGTTTAATAAACAATAAATTGAAAAGTTTGAAATTGATTTAACAAAATAAAACTTAAGGAATTAAAACATATTTAATATTAATAAATCTAAAGTTTTTCATCTTCTTCTCTTATAACATCATCGAATAAGTGTAATGTTCCCTTATCGAAAACAACTTCAATTTAATACTGAATATATTTGAGAATAGATAAAATAATAGATTACGATCTTTTACATTTAATTTCTTTAATAGCATATCAAGTAAAGCTATATTTTTTTAGTCTTATAATAAAATTCATTCATAATTA
>JAOQML010000003.1:25159418-25181804 GCA_027568935.1 Erythroxylum urbanii
AAAAAAATTTATACCGATTTTTGTTTAGTGAAGTGATGTGACACGCCACCCTCGCGGGGCACGGATTCGGATATCACCGTCGATATCGGGTTCTGGTCCAGTCGGGAGTTGGGGTGTTACAAACCTCCTAAGTAGTGCTTGTTTACATCGGTAGCTCGATGTACCCTACACATTACCCTCATCCTAATTCTATGATTAGTGACTTGCTTCCACCCTTTTCTCCACAAAGAGATGTTATAGCCTGTAAACAAGTCACATATTGCAAGATAATCATAAGCACATGATGTATTAAATTAGTAAAACTAATTAACTACAACAGTGCCCTTTTCAATGACAAATTGTTAATAAAATAATGGATAACAAAATTCCATAAATTGTCAATTGGCTCAAGCAGTTTGTTTTGGAGGAAATGGGGACCCTCTGTACTTAAGGTGGCAACCAGTGATTCAATGGTGGTTTCCTTATACGATTCCTCCGCCAGTTCTTCCTCAACCACCTTTGCCCACACTTCTTCTTTCTCTTCACAGACAAAGGATTCTGGCTCTTCCTCTTCTTCAATTATTGTTTGCTACTACTCTACTTCCTCTTTTTGGATTGAGACTTCCTCATTTTTTGTGTTTGCTGCCTCTGTCATATCTTTGTGCTCCTCTACATTAGTAGCAATTGCCTCATCCTTTTCATGGAATGCCACTTTATCCATAAAGTCAACCTTTTTCTTTTCTTCACTCTACTACATTAATAGGCTTAAAAAATATATTTAGGTGAAGAAAATCTTTCTTCAAATTCACATTTTCTAGCTTAAGTTTGGCAAGGCATTCCATTATATCTTTGCTATCTAATTGATCCAATTTACCATATTTTGGACATAAGCTTCTTCTTTTTTTCCGTCTCATGTTTGGTTCTTGAACAAAATTAATCGCCATATCTTTCAGAGTTGGCTCCTTAACTCGAGGTGCTTGGTACTTTAAATATCCAGCTGAAGCATAATCATTCCATCCATAAGTGTAAGAGTTACTCCATTCTGAATTGTAACTATTCTTCTATAGCACACCTTGAGGTTGATTGTACATGCTTGATTGTTCCCACATATAGGTTGTTGCTTAACATTCATAATTGTAATGGTTACTCCCACAATCGTTGTAATATGGCATGATGTCGACTGATCCTTTGAAAACATATGAGAAAACATATCTTTCCTATATGTTGATGTTACATATTGCAAAGACACATCATAGTTTCCATAAGATTACTGTCAACTCCATCTTTTCGTTGTGAGTTCTGCTGATGACATAAATCTTAGTCCCTAAAATAAACCACAAACATAATGTCAATGTAGAGAAGTTTAAAAGATAATTAAATGAATAAGCCAAAGATATAATTAGATACAATAAAATAAAACAAATACAAAAATAATGGTTAGATTAATAGAATCTAGGCTTTTTTTAATATTACCATCCCTAAAAATGGCGTAATAACTTGATTGGTTATGATTAAGGCTAATATTTGAATTAACCATAAGTGCATGATATAGTTGTAGTTAGCACAAGCAAGTACAAATCGATCCCATGAAGACAGTGATTCTAGTAGTTATCTTTCTCTTATTATCTTGCCTATGATATAGATAATTGAATTTTAATTAAAATTAAAACTTAAACAATTAAAATAAAATAGGAAACAATAATAATTGTAGAAGGCTAAAGAAATTTCCTGGAAAACTCATTATCAAAAATTAGTGTCTAGGTGATGAATCCCCCTAAAAATTATTAAATAATTAACCTTTTATCATGAAATTATTTTATTGATTATTAGACCGTGAAAATTCCTATCTTATATTAATAACTCTCTTAAGAATACTAACATCTAATCTATACAGTTATTAATTGAAATCTTCCTAGTTAGAGTTAATAAGATTGCATTATCGATTTATGAATTTCACTATAAAGTTTGACCCTAATCCAGAAGATTTATGTTGACTTATCTTTACATTTACAATCAACTCCTTTCAATTATGGTAGATCTATTTATACATAGAATTTCTCAATCTCCATGATATGAAATTAGATTATGTATTAATATTCCGAATCTATTAGAACATATATAAAAAGCATAATTGAATCATAAAAGATTAATCAAAATAATTGTATTAAATAAAAGAATCAAAACATATTGTTATCTCAAATAGGGTTCATCAAACCTAGACGCAAAAAAGCATTTAGTTACACATAATAGAAAACAAAATTGAAGATAAAGAGGAAGAAAAATAAAAAGAAAACAAAGGAATCATAATTTTAAATCTCCTTTCCTCTTTTATTGAATGTTCTTGCAAGTTTGGGGTTTGATGTTGTAATTTATTGGATCTCTTGATGCTTTCATTGTGTTCTCCATGTCTCTAAATCAATATCATCCCTTCTGTATGTTCTCCACATCTTGAATCTGCACCAAAAGTCTACTCTTTTCAATTTGCCTTTACTCATGTCCTTTTATAGTAAAATTTAAGATTTCTGAGACATATACAGTCTGACACATAAGAATGTGAGAGAACGTGTATATTCAAAAACTCTAGAATTTTTTATTTTACACAGGCTTTGAGACTTATAAGGGCATAGAAATAGTAGTTTATCTCTAATTTGTTTTATAATTTCGTTTTATGCCACATTTTCATCTGAATTCTTCTCCTTTTATTCCATGAAGGCAATTATAACCTATAAATGCACTTGGAACCAATTAAGTACCAAATATTCAATAAAATTACAAAATATCAAGAAAAATATATCAAATATGGGTGTATAAATATAGTCAAATATGCATATATCATTAATTAATATCCATATTTGCATGGAGCTTCAAATCCCTAACCCAACCAAAACTTCATACCTATCTTGTTGTAATGTTATATATAAGATAATTTCCTAGATTATTGCTAATAGATTGAAGCATATTATGCCCTAGTTAATTAATCCCATCTAATTTGGTTTTATGCAAGAAAGAAAAATAGGGGATAACATACTGATTGCTTAAGTTCTATTCAAGGATTACACTTAAAGAAAAGGGATTAAAAGTTGTATATTATAGAATTCAAGAAGGCTTTTAACCTAATGGATTGGGATTTTTTTTACACTCTTAAAGCATTTGGATTTCCAAACTAGGTTGTTAGATGGATTAAGCAATGTATCTTCTTATAACATATTATTCAATAAGAAGCCAACAACGAGATTTACTATTCTAAAGGACTCAAACAATGAAATCCATATCTTTATAGCTTTTCTTTATTTGCATGAATATGTTGCATAGGCTTTTGAGAGATAGAATTGACAAAGACAATGGTTCCATATGCCACTGTTAATATAAGCAGTTGTAGCTAATTAATCTATTTTCTACTAATGATGTTCTCTTATTATGTTGTACTTATCCTCATTTATTCAACCTAATAATGAATTCTCTTTAAAATTGTCTTCTTTTGACCTATCTATTAACCAAACAAAAAGCTAGATTATTATCTCAGCTTCAAATGCCTTGGTAATAGATAACTCCATCATATTAGAAATTTAAACTTATTAACCCTTCATTCAAATTCCTTTAAATCCTTATATTTGCTAAGAGGATATTACACAGAGAATGACAGTCCCTCCTTGACTCAATTCATCATAAAATAGGACACTAGTAGACTTTAATTAATTAAAGATGTACTCTACAAACTCCGCACCTATTTGTCCTTGCACTTATTTCGCTTTAAAAAACTTGCCAAGGATACTAAGAGATACCTTAGAAGTTGCTTACTGTTGGAGGAGGAAAATAAGAAATCTATAGCTAGTTAAGGTGAAGTGGAGTGATATTTGTGCCCCGAAGTCCCGATGTCACAAGGGGGCTTAAATATCATTTCTATCAAGGCCATGAAACATATATTGTTTTCAAAGTGGTTTTGGAAACTTCTAAAAGATAAGAAATCACTTCAGGTAAAATAGGTACAAATTCATTTTCTAAAAGGATATAGTATATGCAGGGTCGTTCCTATCCCGTTATAAGCCCAGGGTGAAATAAAAAAAGGGCCTCAATAAATCGAAAATATACAAACATGTAAACTTAAAATTTACATGTTTGTATGAAACATAAATGACTCAATTTATGAAAAACAATTTCTCCGTACATTTTTAGATGCAAAATCATTAATAATATTATCAAGATCAATATTATCCAACATATCCTTCTTAATGTATAACATAGCTAAACCATTTAGCCTTTCTTGTGGCATTGATGACCTCAAGTTAACTTTGAAAAACTTCTCTTAGCTGATGCTACAGTCACAGGTATAGTCAATAAAATTCGATAAGCAATTTAAACATTTGAATAACAATTTTTAGCTTTAACAAACTCTAAAATTTTAACTGATAACATTAACTCATTTGGCAAAGTCTTAATTCAGAAAATAGATCATCTAAATCTACATCTGACACATTATCATGAGAAAAAGTTGTTGTAAAATTAGTGCAACATTCTTTTAATTCATTATCATCCAATGACCTCAACTTCTTTGAATCAAATAAGAATCCAAAAATGTTATCAAATGTTGTTAATTATTCAAATCTATTCTTTAACGAAGCAATTACCATATCCACAATAACTAAAAAGTAATTAACTCTGAAAGAATCATCAGCTGATTGTATTTCTCCATTATGGTTAATTTCAGCAAATTGTATTTTCCTAATAATACAACACCTAGTTGAAAATGTAGGCTCTATATTCATCTCAAGTGCAAGGCTTTTGGCAATATTCATACTAGAGCTAAACCCTTTATCTTTATATTTCTCAAAAAATACCATCACACCTTTTAATTACTTTATGGTAGCATTAATGCACATAGATTTAGATTTCAATTTTTTACTCATAATATTAATAGCGAATAAAATATCATACCAAATAACCATACCAAGTAAAAACTCAAAACTCTCACGTACACTAACCAAACTTTCTGTTTCACTCTTTGACTTGGCATCATCACAAGATCTAGATAATTCCATCAAAGTCAATCTTATTTGAGGAGGTTGAAATCTAATAGCTTTAACACTTTTTATTCGACTCTCCCAACGAGTGTTAGACAATGATTTCATAGTTAAGCCTAAAACATTATCAAGCAAAACCTTCCACCTTTTAGGAGAACTTGAAAATAATGCATATATACATTACACAGCTCCTAAAAATGAAACAACTTTAACACAAGAATGTGCCATATCGCTAAGAGTAAGATTGAGATTATGACAAGTTCCAAAAAAGGAAACAACTTCACCTAATTCCTCGGGACTCTCACTAGAGGAGCCTACTCTTTTAATAAATTTATTAATTGCTCCTTTTTGGGATTCTATCAACTGTTCTATTTGTTTTCTTTTTTTCCTTTTTTCACTTCCAGGCAAATGTTTTTTAGGCAACATAATATAAACCAATTATAACATAGTTGGACTAAAAAAAGAACCAAAGCACATATATGGAACTGGAAGAAGTATGCAGGCACAACCAAACACAAATAGCTTCATAATATATCACAAAGATATATCAATGGTATTATGTCTGTGATAGAGGAAAAAATAAATAGCAAAATTTAATATCTAATATTAAAAATGAAAAACAAAGAACAAATTTTAATGATAGAGAAACACTAATTTCTAAAAATACAAGAAATTAATATACTTAAGAAAAAATAGTAAATAATATTTTAAGTTATTAAATATTCTAAGTTTCCAAAGTCAAATATTATCCTATTATATAAACTATGGAAATGATTGAATATTATGACATGTTTAATATAATCATACGTATTTTTATAATAAAGAAAACCATCTATGTAGTCTTTGAATTGAGTAACCTAAATTATTTGATTTAGTCATATTATTACTAAATTTATGTGAACTCTACAAGGACACAAATCCAATGATTATTACATTACTTCTGGCAAAGTATAATGAAAATTACAATTATAAAAACTAAATTATTTATTAATATTAAATTATTTTTATAAATAATAAGCAATCTAAAAATAAAAAGGGAGAAACACAAATAAATACAATATCATTTAATATTAATGTTATGATTTAAAATGCTAATATAATGTCCTCGTTAATAACAAATTACAAATTAATTATAACGTATTCAAATATTTAACAAGCTAAAAATACATTAAAAATCATAAACTTTAATTTACCTTTAAATTATACTCAGAAATTAGAAAACAGAATCGTGAAAATTTTTTGCTGCCAATTTTTGAATTAGAGTACCTTAGATGCATATATTGATGAAAATAAAAAAATGAGAGGGTAAAAATACACCTAAATTCTTCAAAACTATTTATAACTATCATAAGTTGATAACATTATAAGTTAGTTAACGTTACAATTCAAAATGAGTTGTAATAATTCAAGGAAGGACATGGCTTCCAAGAGGGGGGCCCTTTCGTATTAATTAAAGAATAGATTTGTTCAAGAAAAGAATGGAGGAGAAGCAATACAGGTCGTCATGCAAATCCAATCCAAGAGGGGGGGGCCTTTTGTTGATGGGCCTTAGGCAAGTGCCCTGCCTGCCCCTACCCAGGGTCGACACTGAGTATATGGACTGTCGAGATTAGGAACAGGTCATCGTAGTCTTTAAAGCAAATTTTGGATATGAGAGGTAAACTGAGTAGTGAGCTAAAGAGTCCAGTAAGGAATGGCAAATCAACATTCTTATAGTTTGGTAACTAGAACAAATTGGGTTATCTCTACATACTTCCCAACTATAACTAACTAAGGATTAGTATACTACTAGATGAGACTAAAATTAAGGAGTTCATACATGGAACTACTTAACTATGACCTTTTCCTAACTCAGTGGGTGTCACCACCATCAGAGATAATACATCTAACTATGTTCCCAAACCAATAAGGATGATAGATTAGTTTGGCTAAGGTATAGATTAGGGAATTTCATAAACAAGACATGCCTTAAGTTTTACTTACTCCCTCGCTAAATGGTCCTTTGGCATTACCTAGTTTAGTTCCCTAATAACTCCTCCAATGCCTCGTTCATCCTCTGCTGGTTAGTAGTTGAAAGCAAGTTACTCACAAATGATAGAATAAGGCACCTAACACCAAGCTCCTTCAAGTGTCTCCTATACAATATAGAGGATGAATTCACCAAATATATCTTCTTCAAGTGCGTTTGATCTAAAGTGCCGCAGCAGAGCTTTTTATCTTATATCAGATTGGGTTTTGGTTATCTAAAGTGGAACCAAATCATTGAAAGGGAGAGTAATAGGAAGTTCAAATGTAAAGGTGATAGTATTGTCTATATGTTATAGCATGAAAGGAACCAAAGGTTTTTCATAGATGAAAGGAAAGAAGTTAAAGACCTCTGTAACCTCAACTTAAACTAGATTAGGTAGCTCATCCTTACTAAGAGCATCAACCACTTTAAATGATGAGGTAGTAACAAGACGGAACCTCCCAAGATAATTTGCATTTCCTTATATTATTTAAAGAGGTTGAGTTACTCAATCCCTTTGTAACTTTATGGTTCTCTCTAGTTTTATCTTGATGAAGGGCTTATTACTACATGTTAGCAAAATTTGCAATAATAATTAAATAGGATAAACTTATCTGAGTGCAAGGCGTTATGAAAAATTACTGCCCTAAGTTGAAAATTTCCCCTCTACAGTGTAGCAGGACAATGGGAATTGACTCCAGGGTTAACTCTTTTTCCACCAGCTTTGGTGCACTCCAAAAGGCAGAGTAGGAACTGCCTCCAAAAATTAATAAAAGGAGATAAAAGTATAATAGAGAAGATAAAATTATGTGTCTTGTTTGAGAGAATGAGAAGATGTTTTTTTTAATTAATTGAGAGAGATTTTGAAGAGCAGAAGTAAGGGGTTTATAGTAGAAAACCCCCTTACCATCAACGTTCATATGAGCGTTAATGTGAACATTCACATGAACGTTGTCAACGTTCATGTGAACATTTGGATTAACTTCAACAATCCCTCACTTGGTCCAAACTTAATAAACAAACTATAACAATAATAAATAAAAATAGATGAACAATCAGGTGAACTAAGTCTTGAACCTGTTGTCCTAAGAAATTCAGAGACAAAACCTGCTAAACAGTTAGCAACCTCACAATGCCCTGGTCTCATGATTGCTCTAGAGAGATAGCCCAAATACTCTCATAGGAGGGTGGCTAGCCCCCACAACCATGTAGTTGAGTTCATCAAGTGTGTACTGCTCACACCACTTAAACTTAAGCTATGGAACTCATTAAGGATTATACAATCTAACCTCATCAAACACAGTAAAGTCATACTAGGGATACAATTCAATAACTGAATATATCTCAGTATTATACTACAAATAAAGTACAAGTAAGTAGTCACCACATAACTTCGTTTGACCCATGAGCTTGGTTTCCCAAGATGGGTATCCATCACGAGATTATTACACTATTGGGCTTAACCCCATCCCTTTAGCATGCTCTGAAACTAGTTTCCTACTCAAAGATTTTGTAAACGGATCCATTAAGGTTCTCTCTGACTTGACATAGTCTAGAAAAATTACACCATGTCTAATTAAATTACAGACAATTTTATGTCTCAGTCTGATATGTCTACTTTTGCCATTATATGCCTTATTCTTGGTAACATGAATGGCAGCCTGCGAGTCATAATGAAGAAACACATAAGAGATTCCTTAGCCACTCAGCTTCCCATCCTGCTAACTCTAAAGCCATAAACTCAGCCTCCATTGGTGATCTCTCAATACATGTTTTCTTGGATAATTTCCAAGACACTGCAGCTCCTGCCAAAGTAAAAACATTACCACCGGTAGAGTGTATATCATTACTCTCTGTAACCTAGTTAGCATCAGAATACTCCTCCAATATAGGCAGATGACGACCAAAAGATAATCTATAATGAATAGTACATTTCAAATACCTCAACAAACGAATCAATGCATTCCAATGCTCTTGACTAGGATTATAAGTATACCTACTAAGTCTACTCACACAGTATGCAATATCAGGACCAGAGTAGTTCATTAAGAAGATCACACTACCAAGAATTTTAGCATAGTCAACTTGGTTTACACCGTCACCAAGATTTTTCCTTAAAGCAATACTAGCGTCATAAGGAGTCTTGACTGAATCAACATCATAGTAACCAAACTTCTTCAAAATTTTCTCAACATAATGAGTTTGATTCAACCTAAAACCAGAGTCTATCCTGTTAAATTTAATTCCCAAAATAAAGTCCACAGGTCCAAGATCTTTCATATCAAAAGAAGACTTTAGCAAACTCTTGGTACTATCAATGATAGATAAACTAGTACCAAAAATAAGCATATCATCCACATAAAGAGTTATGATTACACAACCATTAATATTAGATTTCACGTAAATGCAAGAATTAGCATCACAAGAGGTGAAACCATGCTTGAAATTTTAATTTTCAAATTTCTCATGCCACTGTTTGGGAGCTTGTTTAAGTCCATACAAAAACTTAACTAACTTACACACCTTTTGTTCTTGATCAGGCACTCTAAACCCCTTGGGCTGGAACATATAAATTTTCTTATCTAGATCACCATTCAAGAAAGTTGTTTTAACATCCATTTGGTGCACATAAAGTTTAAATACTGAGGCAATAGCAAATAACATCCTTATAGATGCAATTTTAGTTACAGGAGAATAAGTGCCAAAAAAGTCCAATCCTTCCTTTTGTTTAAAGCCTTTAATCATAAGTCTTGCCTTGAACCTCTCAACGATTCCTTCAAGTCTCGATTTCTTTTTGAAAATCCACTTACACTCCAAAGGCTTACACCCTCAAGGTAAATCAACTAAAACCAAAGTTTTATTAGACATGATTGACTCTAACTCACTATCTATGGCTTCCTTTCAAAATGTAGCATCTATAGACCTCATTGCTTCCTTATAACTTTTAGGATCTTCCTCAATAATATAAGTCACCACAAAAGCATCATCTATCACCTCAGGTTTTGTCACTATAAAGGAAGTAATAAAGCCATAATCAAAACTGGTGGATACTCTAGCTCTTTTGCTCCTCCTTAGTTCAACACTTTCTTCTTCCTCTATGTCATCATTAGTAGAAGAACTAGGGACAAATTCTTTAGGATCCTGCACACTAACTTTCATAAGAAATATATCCTCAAAGAACACTGCATCTCTTAACTCTATAATTGGTCTATAAATGTTAGATCCCTCTTCTTTAACCATAAATCTATAGGTAGCACTATTAGAGGTATATCCTACAAAAATTGAATCGACGATCTTGGGTCCAATTTTTCTTCCTTTTATGTTCAGGTAGAACAACCTTAGCTAGACACCCCTACACTTTCAAAAAATGCAAGTTAGGTGGATAACGTTTCTAAATTTCATAAAGGGTTTGATCTAGTTTCTTATGAGGGACTCTGTTTAGAACATAACAAGCTGAAAGAATAGCTTCTCCCGACATAAAATTAGGTAAACCGGAAGAAATCAACATTGCATTCATCATATCCTTAAGTATTTAGTTTTTCCTCTCGGCTATTCGATTTTATTTCGGTGTATAAGGGGTTGTAAGCTCATGAATAATCCCAACTTTTACACAATAATCAGCTAGAAAATTAGTACTACACTTACCACCTCGATCAGAACTTAATCTCTTAATTTTCCTTTTTAATTGATTTTCAACCTCAGCTTTGTATTTCATAAACATGTCCTTTGCATCACTTTTATTTTTCAATAATTAAATCTTAGTAAATCTAGAACAATCATCTACAAAGTTAACATAATATCTCATGCCTCTTTTACTTATACAATTCTTAAAATCACCCAAGTCTGTGTGCACCAAGTCCAACAATTAGGACTCTCTCTCGGTCACTGACTTAAAAGGTTTCTTTGAGTGTTTAGCCTCAACATAAATTTGACATTTTTCTATTTTAATAGTGATCTGATTAGGTAACAAGTTTAAGCTTTGCATCTTCTTAATTGACCTCACATTTACATGCCCTAGTCTAGAGTGCCATAAGTCTAAAGGCTCAACAATATAAGCAGAAGAAGTTGATGCATTCATTTCAACATCAAGTATAAATAAGCCCCTATTACAAAATCCTTTTCCAACAAAGTTCCCATTCTTAATCATAACTAGCTTATCAGAATCAAATGTTAGTTTAACACTGGCTTTGTTAAGTAATACACCAGAAATTAAGTTTCTACGTACATCAGGAACAAATAAAACATTTTCTAATGCCAGCACTTTTCCAGAAGTGAGTTTGAGGGTGACCTTCTCAACTCCTTGTACAAGAACTTTGCTAGAGTTGCCCATGTATACGAATTCACCATCAGCAGCATTATTCAACTCCTTAAACAAGTCATTGTTGGTGCAGATGTGATATGTAGCTCCTGTGTCAACTATCCACTTGACCAAATTTCCAGCGAGGTTGACTTAGGAAACTATAGTAATAATGATCTCCTTGTCATTACCAGCTTTAACCATATTAGCTTGAAGCTTACCAAGGTTCTTCTGGTTACCCCATTGGTATCCTGTCTGGTTTCCTTTTCCGAACTGTTGTGATTTCTGTCCTTGGCCTTTCTTCTCGTAGTTGATTATAGCTTGACAATTGGCAGCAGGATGGCCTGGCTTGTGGCACCACTAACATTCACCATCAATCTTTTTGCGCTTAAACTGACCTTGTTTGTTGTTAAACGACTTGTTTTGTCCACCATTCTTCTTGAAATTATTAACATTTATATGTTCTACCACATAAGTCTTAACAGTAGGGACAAGGGTGAGTGTTTTTGGTCTTATCTTGTGCATGGTTGATATCCTCAATCTTTATATGTCCTATCAACTCCTAAAGCTTCATATCTTTCTTTTTATGTCTCAATTGGTTTTTATATTCATTCCATAAGGCAGGTAGTTTCTCAATAAGTGCATTAGCTTGAAACAACTCACACATGTTCATATCCTCAGCAAGGATTTCAGTAACTAGATTTTCATATTCATGTAATTGGTCCATAATTGGCTTATCATCAACAACGGTAAACTTTAACCACCTAGCAACTACATATTTCTTAGTAACGACATCATCAGTTCCATATTTTACTTTTAAAGCATCCCAAATGTCCTTAGCAGTTTTGTACTTGAAGTAGATATAAAACAAAGGGTTGATCATATAGTTGAATAAAACTCCCCTAACAGTACGATTATCCTTAGCAGTCTTAGGGTCGGTATTATCACTAGGAATCTCATGAAGTGGTACATAATCAATTTCATATTGTTGAAAGTAAAAAAGAATTTTTTCAAACCATCTTTTGAAGTTTCTCCCATCTAAGGGCTCTAATATAGTAAGGTTAGGTATAATTTTTGGGGCCATAGTGAAAGAGGCAGAACCTATGTGGGGAATAGAAAGAGTAGAACCTATATTTGTCTCATTCGCAAACAACATAATTCCAACTGATACCGAAATTAAATACATAGCAACAAAATCAAAATGTATAACTTTTCAATAATCAGTAGCAAACTCGAAAATAGTGATAAGTAGAACAACACAATTTTTGACAACAGTAGTAACGCAGCAATTAATTTTCGACTTAGATTGTTAGCGAAAATTGCAATATTAATTAAATAGGAAAAGCTTATCTGAGTGCAAGGCGTCGTGAAAAATTACTGCCCTAAGTCAAAAATTCCTCCTCTACAGTCCAGCAGGACAATGGGAACCGACTCCAGGGTTAATACCTTCTCCATCAGCTTTGGTGCACTCCAAAGGGCAAAGTCAGAGCTGTCTCCGAGAATTAATAAAAGCATACAAACGTAGAATAGACAAGATAAAATTATGTGTCTTGTTTGAGAGAACGAGAAGACGTTTTTTTAAAATTAATTGAGAGAGATTTTTGAAGAGTAGAAGTAAGGGGGTTTTATAGTAGAAACCCCCCTCACCATCAAAGTTCATATGAGCATTGATAACATTCACATGACCGTTTGGACCAACTTCAACAATACATACCTTCCAATTTCCAAAAACATCTAAATATCTAATTACTTAAATATGTTATCGATATCATTTTTTCATATAAGCAACCAAGTAGTGGGAAGACATACACCATAAATAGGACCTCTTGATTTTAATAAATAAATGTGAAATTTGTTTAGGAACATACGTTTAAGCGACTTTCGTTTTCATTTTTTATAATGTTTAAATAATTTAAACTTTTCCAGCAAAAGCAATTCAAATCCATATAGATATATTTTGTATAATCATTATACTTTGCATGTCAAACTTAGGTAACCACAAACCATATTCTACTATAAAAATTATAATAATTTTGAGATGTAAACTTTTATTAACTTTTAACTTTTTAATTAATTTATATTGGTCCCTAAATGGCACCTAAGAGGGAGATAAAATTTTCATAACTTAATATAACAAATTCAACGGTTATAAGAAATATTGAATGATTTGTTTTTTTTATATAAAGTAAATTGATTGGATTAATAAATATCGTTAGCAGGAAACAGAAGATGCATGAAATGACGATGCGACAAAAGGGGTTAATAGAATCACCCAAATTTGGGACTGGTTCTGTCGATGCTACCAGAAGAGGGAGACTCCAAGCGAAGGAGTCCACAGATTTCATTCCTTTTTATTCTTGCTACATTGGACTTGGATTTCCTCTTAAAGTGCTTAATTTTATTCATCATTTGATATCTTGATTCAACTGGATCATTTTCTCATTTTGGCCTTCCATTCAACTGCTTCCTTTTATTATAATAGAATTATTAATTTTACAAAAATAAATTTACTAATAATAATATATTTTATTATAATCAAACTAATAGGTTAGAACCAACAATTTATTATTTTTTAAAGTACTCAACTAATTTGTGTTAATTAACATAAAAATCAACATTTTTATTAAATGATATTTTACTGCTGTTGAATTTTAAATTCGTTGTATACATTTGTATATTTTAACATTGAATCAGCACAATATGATTAAATCCTCACCATGTATCCAGTAAAATATGGAGATGCGAACCTAGATTATCTTAGTTCCGATGAAAGAGTATTAACTATAATACTACCTTTCAACCTCACAAAAGTGGAATATGGTTTATATACAAACAAGACACTTGGATTGAAAATTGATATGTTGAATAGGTTCATCCAAGTTTGCTAATTAGCACCTGCAACGTCGGAAACCAGGACACAAGTTCATCTTTAATTATTTCATCAGACATCAGTTTGTAAAACCTAATATATATGTACATGCAATTATGTAAGAATACAATATGGTTGGATCATCCTGAACGCCATGCATGTTCATTCTAATAAAATAATATGATGCATGAATGTGTGGAATATGTGATAAAAGAAAGGTATTCGTCTTGGATTCAATACAACGTTATAGATGACAAATTAGTATTATCTTTCGAACCAAGCTCTTACATATATAGAATAGAAGGTAGAGGCAATAACCAACCAATGTTAACAGCAACCAAGACAAAGACATTTAATTGTTAGCGCGTAGATAACTTGTAATAAAATTTGGAGACAAGAAAGTTGGAAAGTTTATATATAAATTCGGCCATCGTGAATAACACTTGACCTATAAAAATGCTTTCCATACATTGTATCAAACAGAAGTTACGCAATGTAGGAGTACTTAAAAGAACCACCCCAACAAGCTTGCCAATTTCTTCTTTATTCATTTTCATAACCCAATTTCCTTCCCAACCACTAGCATTTAGTATGATAAAAAAATTTATTTGGCAGATGCATATGATTG
Source organism: Erythroxylum urbanii (assembly GCA_027568935.1). Classification (NCBI taxonomy): domain Eukaryota; kingdom Viridiplantae; phylum Streptophyta; class Magnoliopsida; order Malpighiales; family Erythroxylaceae; genus Erythroxylum; species Erythroxylum urbanii. The sequence continues at coordinate 25,174,218 of JAOQML010000003.1, forward strand.
TCCTTAATCATTTGCAAAATTGTTGGTCCAATTCATTAAGAAAATAAACATAAAATTAGTGGTTCCTATTTATTAATTAATTTGGTTTTATAATTTTTAAAAACCGAAATTTGTGTTTGGTTTTTTGTTTTATTATAAACTAAACCAAGTCAGATATTATATTTTTATTTCTAATATTAGTATTTTTAAGTTTTAATTAATATTTTTCCTTCTTTAAATTTCTTATTACATCTCTCTACTTTCTTTTCACTCTTTTTGATAAAACTTTTTTTTTCTCGAACTTCTCAGAGAGTTATCGAAATCACTTGATTGTTTTATTACGAGACTAAAATAATAATAGGTATCTCATTCTACTTTGCAATTGTAAGTTTTCATGAGATGCCTCGACTGGGTATTGCATGGATTCAAAATATTTATACTATAAATCAATTATTAAAAAATGAAACCAGTTCAGCTAGTTTAATCATAAAAATTTTGAATTATTTAACTTTTCGGTTCCTATTTACTTTAATAATTCTTTTTATTAAAAATTCAAGTTTATTAATAATTACTCAGTCAATTTTCATAAATAAATAAGTTTTTATAAATTAATATAAATCAACTAATATTTCTTTAATAATATCTTTTTTAATTACACTTTAAATTTTAATTCTATTCAATCTTTAGCCGATTTTATGATAGTCTAACACCGGTTTAACCTTTTTAACCTTAAACTTTTTTTCTTACTGGTTTAATTTCTGATCCAAATTTTTAAATATTACTATAAACATTGCAGAGAGTTTGTTGCGAATTGAAAATTCCAATATGCTCATTAAAGTGAACACAAAAGAAAGTGAAGACTAATGTCATTTTATTTCAAGTAATGCCTCTTCTTTTATTTAATTTATAATTCAGTATACATGGGAATCATTTAGGTCAAGGATCTTCCTCTACCCTAGACGTCCACTAATATAAGCATTTGGGATCTTATATTATGGGCAATCTTGGGTGATATGAATTCATATTTCAATAAATAACTGAATAATGTTATGGCTTTCAATATGATTTCTAATTTAACGTGCTTTTTCCAAAGTCATAGTTTCATGTGCTCTGCATTTGTATTGATGGCGCCAGTCTTTGCTTAGATTATTAACGGTGTTAATTAGTTGAGTTGGAATCTGACTCACTTATTGTTATTAACATCCTTTCTTCTTCTTCAAGGATGCAGGCTTCAACTAATTCCCTTGTTCTACTTATCATGAGACTTTTGTCCAGAGATTGGATAGTTTGGTTTCATTAGACCTACAGAGAAGGTAATCGGTGTGCGGATTGATTACCCAATACAGGCCCCTCTTTTAGTCTTGGAGTCACAGTTCTACACTTGCCCCCCTCAACATGTCTAAGCATTTTGCTTGAGGATATAGCAGAGAGTTGCCCTACCGCGTTTATGTTTGTAATTTGTTTTCCCTTTCAAAAAAAATAAATAATAGGCCAGGTTTATTAGTAGTAACTAATTAGAAGTTTGTACGTACTAATTTCTATCTAATTATTAGGTCTCAATTGAAGATGTCAACAAATAATTTAGAAATTGAGGATATTCATCATTTTGAAGGTAATAACGTACCTCCTATTATCGACTAAGGGTTTTAAAAAATGGTTGAGATCAATAGTGGGCAAATTGCAATTGTAGTTGCCAAGAACAAAGACGACGGAACTAGTACTTTGAACTATAAGAAATATCTATATAAACAAGACAGAAAACCATGAGTACTTTTATGCCTAAACAAGAAGGAATAATTTGAAAATTATATCTTTTAGTTTCTCACAAAAAGAACTTGTACTTTATAAGCAATTATTTATGAAGGATAGTTGGTGAGTTGTTTTTGTATAGTTGAAGCAAAGGATTTAGAAACTTTTTATAAAGGATTGAGGCCTGAATTTTCTGTTCCTTCTAGATGCAAAACATGTTATGAAGTTGTACATTGGGGAGACGGCAATTAAAGATCAACGTACTCGTTTCACAATCGATACTTGGCCATCCAAAATCGTAATCATGTGTCTAATAACACATTAGAGGATTGGATGTCTTGCAAAGTTTTTTGAAACTTTTATATATGATTTATCATTAGCATACTCAATATCTTGAAAAGTAAGATTATGATGTGCATGTACAATCACAACAAACTATGAGCTTCAATTAGAAGTATTTACATGACGTTTGTGAACCAAGGCAGGAGAAGTTAGAGATTTTAGATTGGAAGAATACTAAATCTTCACCTTGTCTTATCTTTTTTAATTAGGTTGTAACATATATTTTGGCTATTATTGTATCTAATGTGACATTTGAATATGCGTTTGGGATTATAGATTTATTTACAAATTCTTCATTATTTAAGACTAAACCACCCAAACTAATTTGAAGTAATTAAATTAAAATTCTGTTTAATTTGGTTTATAAATTATTATAAAGCAACCCATGCTTACCCTAGTCGCCTGAGCTGGCTCCCTTTTTCAGGTCCAACGACAACATTGGGAGGCTAATGAAAATTAGCTTGTCGTAGGATTTCATTTGCTGGTCAGATTGCTGAACTGCCATAGCATCTCACATCACACCTCTTAAATAATGAAACTTGTTTTACTAGTTTTCGTCAACATATTCATAATTATGACCAATTTGGAGTTTATATTTAGCAGAATCACATCACCCAGGGCCAGGATTGAAGGTGAAAAGAGAAAAAAAATAAGGTAGGAAAAATTACGTAGAAGTGCAAGTGGAAGGGCTTATTCACAGATTTCATCATTGCTCATACAATTTGTATAGCACAAATTAAGCTGAAAGATTGCTCCAACCCTTTTAAGCTTAACTACTAGCGAGATGAGAATCAAAGGTCCCATTTAGCTCTCTGGTTGTAATCTACCAATCACCTCATTATTGTATTGGCCAAGGAATTGACCCCCCAGCAGCCAACACTTGTTGCTCAAGCTGCAACCATTCAAGATAGAAATGATTACAATAAATTGAAAAAACGCAAGTATTGAAGAAGAATTCTGCTACTTGTAAAACAATGATCAAGAAGTTCATATCGTCTTCCTGATCCATCCATTTTTTTGGGACCTTGAACAAAGTTTCAAGCTTAGCTTTCACTAAGGAGTACTCATGTTTCACTTGCTGCAGACATTTTTGGCACCTATAACAAAACCAACTTGCGGTCAGGACGTCAAACTCTTTATTCAGATCGATACAGAATTTGTTTTGGTTCAAAGCCTAAGCAATTGGTCTCAGTAGTGGAGAAGAAAGTTACCATTCTGCATTCTGCTCATCACAATACTTGCGGAAGATAATGCATGCTCTTTGAACTCTTTGAGCTCCAATGCTGTTACAAAAGGACTCTTCAGTATCAATAAGTGTCCAGTACATGCTAAGAAGTTTCAAGATTACTAGAACGAAGATGACGAGAAAAAGAGAAAGTGTCTTGTATCTATCTATATTTCATTTCCTAACAAGGCAAGCATTGGCTAAGCTAAACAATATCAAGGTGGATTCAGGTTCTGTAGTTCACAAAAAAAGTATAGTTCTTTTGATTAAAAACCAGTAAAATACCTTGAGCTGCTACCCTTCAACTGATGAACATGGGCGTCTATTTTTCTGAAATCTACGCTTTCTTGATCTCTGTGCAGAAAGGAAATGATAATCCCAGTTCTATGAGGATATATAGTAAAATATATATATATATAAATAAACTGAAAAAAAAATCTAAAACTTAATGTGCAGTAGTGAAATCCTTACAAAGCCTTGCCAAGTTCACTAAGAAGCCTCTCAGAGTCTTCAAAGAAAAGAGTTACCACTTCAACCACAAAATCTGGGTTGCTCTCATCTTGCAGTAGCTGAAGTTGGTTGAATTGATCATCCAAGTATCCCTTCCACACTCAAAAAACTCATCATCAACAGATCGTTCCAATAAAGAAAATGAGAGAGATAGATACAAGCTGCTTAGAATAGAAACAATGACAAGGCCAAGTATCTTCATATCCGTGTGTCCTGGATAAGATGGTGTACTAACCTCATGAAACAGTGAGGCCGTGTAGTCAACCAACTGCCTCTGCAACTGACTCACTCCATCCATTCTACTGTGTTTCTCAACTTCTCTACTCACCTGCAGATCTTGTAAAATCACTTCATTTCTATGTTTCTTTGAAGAAGTATAATACCAAGCAAAGGTATTTTTTTATATAGTTTTTGTACCTAAAGATTCTTGCCTTTGGAGTGTACTCCACATAAATATAGAATGTGAAAGTCCCTTTTATGGTCTTTACTTTCCCTCTGGGATTGAGTTTCTCTGAATTTGCTCTCTCAAACACATCATTATGATTAATTTGTAAAAGAAAATATATATTTAAAATGAAATTCACAAGATCCAAAAAAGCTTGATGCTATATGTACCATTCAACTTCCATTATTTTTCTTTCACCAATTATTGCTCTCTCTCAACTATATTATTTTCTCCACTTTGTTTAACTCTGAATGGTCCTCACTTTAGAAAAAGTGAGTCAAAATCAAGTCCAGTCAACACTTTGGTAAGTTGATGCCAAATTATTTCAGGAAGCAGAAGCAGAAGCAGAGTTGCCATATCAACAAGAGATTAAGTGATTGAATACGGATAGTCTAGATTAATGTGCAGCGAAAAAGAAAACTGATTAAGATTTGAAGATACTTTAATAGTGTTAAAATTTGTTCTCTCCTAATAGGTGAAAGTGTTACGTTTATGTTTAGAGATAATTTGATTTGGAAATGGTCAATGTCAATCTCTTTCTTTAGGATTAGAGGAGGCCAAGTTGGTGTTAACGAAAAAGAGAGATGAAGAGTAGCTGTCAAAGTTACAAATCTACTGTTAGCTAGCTTACCTACTCTCTTACTCATTATCCTCCTATCGCGGTATTACGGTGAACACGATCCTCAATTAAGAGGATTAGAAAAATGCTCCTTGGGGCTTTCTGATGCTCACCTTTTGATTGGCGATCCATTCATGAGATCGATCCAATCACAAAGGCACAACTGGCGGGGGACCGGCTTGCCTACTTAACACATTTTCAGACTCTGGGTTGAAATGTTTTGTTAAATGTTTTGTTGGATGACAGGTGTCAAATGTTGAGACTGCGTAAGTTTGTGTGTGGGGGATGGGTTATGATGAACTAAGTACATGTGTCACAACTTTAAGCCTCTAGTAAGGACCGGGGACATAAAATAGTGTCGAAGTGCAGTGGCAATTGAGAACGTCCACTTACTCTCTGTCCAAGGCCTTACTGTAAGAATTTAAGTACTAAGTCCTAACCTTCTTGATAAGATAAGAAGTATCATCATCCTCATGGTTAGCTAAATCTAAAGAACAAGCTGCTAACTTATCAATCATTTTGTGATTGACCTCCTAGCTATTATTCTTACCTACTTCCTTGAATAAGACTTGCATCTTATGACCCAAGTTTGATTTTTGCAACGAATGATCATTTAATCAAACTTAGTCAGCGGTAATATTTACCTTGGTCACATAAGACCAAAATTTTCCTTTCAATTTATTTTTATCTTAGTGACCAACCTGTGGTAAGGTTCAGAAATACAACATACTGAGATCAGTTAAGAGTCAATATTTGCATGCTGTTTTGTTTGTAATAGTAATACTGATTTGAATGGCATCCAATTACATGTGGGGGGGGTTGGCGGGCCAATCCTTGAGGTAGATTTCTGGCCATTAATGTAAACCTACCATTCCAGGCCAGAAGAATACAAAGTGGGATGTCTGGGTATCCAAAGCATTACATACAGACTTGAATCAATGCTCGTATCGGTAACCACATCAAAGTTTGTCCTCTTGTGCTCTAGATCTTCTCTCTCTCTCTGCCAGAAAAGCAAACATTCTGTACCATGTTGGCCACTGTTTTTAACTTACTCTCTGTTTGTTTTCTTCCCAAGAAAAAAAAATCATCCACCCGACATAAAGAAGGTCACATTATACAAATGGCTATCGCGAGGATAAGCACTTCATCGTGCACATACAAAGTTATAAATACGTCCTGAAATGATGTCTCCTGTGAAGTACCTACAATTGCAATGCGAATACAATTGGTGTCCACATATATATTTGCGGACATGTATCCAGAAACAAGATTCCCGTTAAATGACAAATGATTTTCAACAATTATCTTATCCAGTTACCTAATTCTGTAATTCCATTTGGATATGGACTACAGCATCCTATGCAAAAAAAGAGGAACTAGACCCTCGGACCTACATGACATCAATTGGATCCCAAGTCAAACAGAAGAAGATAAAAACAAAATAAACAGATAAACTACTGACTATGCATCTCATCTCGTCAGAGAATGCCAGTTGACGTTCTATACAACACTTGGCTGAGTGAAGCATCTGATTTATCACTCACTAATGTTCAGAGTAAATGAAAATTCTTCAAGATATTCCATGAAAATCTTGAAACAAAAAAGACTGATCTGTAACATTTACCATCATTATAACAGAGATATCCAAAAAGCTGTAAATATATTCCTAAGCCTATCAATCAACAATCAACATCCTCAACACAGAAGTCCTGAAGAAAATGCTAGTAAACAATAACAAGATCTTCACTTTTTTTTTATTCTATTTTCCTTTTTCCTTTGAAGAATAAATAATGTTACACAGCATAGAAAGAACCTTTCCAGATAATCACTTGTACTGTTAATGCAATTTACAACATGTACACGAGAGTTAGAAGAGACGCCTGGCATCTCATTTAAGAGTGATATTATCTGCCAAGATTTGATCACTTTCTGTATTGATATGTCAGTAACATAGCCATTGTTGAGAGGCAATTACCGTTCAACTATTAACAATTAATATCTAAACCCCCGTGAAGTACTCACAATGCTTGCACCATAAACAGCATATAGAAGCACTCAAGTTCGTCATAGGAAGACAGTTAGCACGCGTCAACCTGCAAGCCAAAAGGTACTAAGGTCAAAGAGTGAGTTAACCAATAGCTTCGTGATCACCAGACTACAAGCCTTACCTTTTTGGTGCACAATTCACTACAAAATTTACAAGATCTCCAGCAAGAACAAAATGGAAATTAAAAAGTGCAAACGATCGATAGGTTGCAAGAGAATACAAATCTAGAAATCAATAGACCTTTTAAGTATAAATTACCTAGCAGTAACAACAAACAATCTAACCTTTATTAAGAGTTGGAGATAGTTTTCCAATCTTCTACAAATACTCTTCTTAAATAATCGACCAAGAATTCAAACAAAAGACTCGACACTTTTTCTATAAGTTTTCTCAATATGATATAAGAAGAAAGTGCATTGGTTTGACAAATTAGAAACAAAAGCCTCATCATTAAACCTACTACATGTCACCATGGATGAATTCACTAAAGGATCATTCAGTTCTACCTTTATTTTTCTTTTGTTGTTTTTAGTTTTAACTCATAATTTTGATTTTTGTTTTGTAATTAAAAATTTTTTAATTTTTAATATCAATAAAATTATACTTATATTATTGATAATAACCTAATATTAAATTAAAGTTAGAGATAAATTAACTTTACGAATTAAATA
>JAOQML010000003.1:25181853-25198983 GCA_027568935.1 Erythroxylum urbanii
TTAATTAATAGTGATTTAAAACATATATTTAATAATTTTAATAATTAATAATAATTAAAAAATATGCTTTTGAAGAAATTTCATTTCAAAGTATAAATTAATTATAAAAACAAGTTAAATTATAATAGTTATAACCATTTATGAACACAAAACATCTTTTTATGATTTTCATAAGAACATAAACCAAAAATTCAATCAAATAAACTTTTTTTTACTGAATTTAAATCAAAAACAAATACTGAAAATAAAAGTAGAACCAAATGGACCCTCAAATTAAATTTTTATTAACTTCTCTTGCATAAAAAAAAATCACCCAATAATTCCCAATCATACCTTCTTCGGAGAAAGCAAAAACATCTCCAAGCATGTCATCATTGTCACCATCTTCCTCTGATTTATCTACATCACAAGGACTACTGTTGTCCATACCTTCTGTTAATTCATGTCGTTCGCTCAAGGCTGATGCTTTATAGTAACCCTCTTGAAAAAATTGTTCAAAATCAGGGGACTCATTCACCGGCCCCTCATCTATATAATTCATACTCTGATCAGATCGATTAGAACAAGTATTTGAACCTTCACTAGTCACTCCACTGTTTGATAAGTGAACTTCTTCACTGGTTCTTCCAGCAAAATGTGCTCCAGTTGTTAAGGATGATATGTTACTATTCATGTACTTGTTATTGTCAACAGATGAAACAACCATGTGAGACTGTTCAAAACAAATTGGATCTATATGTTCTTTAATAGAGCTCTGATAAAGGATAGGCGATGACAAGCTGGAATTTTTTCCTTCTTCCACAACATTATGATTACCAGGCTGGATAATCGGTGGACAAATCTCTGGTGGAGATCCTGGTAAAGAAGCACAAAGTAGGATAAGTTAATAAATTTTATCAAGTAAACATCAAAGAATGATGATAGCACCACCTGAGTTTGCAATAGAACAAGGTGAGATCAGCTTAGACTGAGAAATAGCAGCACTTTCTGACTTCTTAACTCCTAAAGACCCAGAACAGGAAGTTAAATTTCTCTCCCCACCAATACACCTGCATAAACAACAAATCAAGTTCATATTTTGTTGGGAAATTTTGATCACATCCATTTAAACAGATGATTCAAGCAAATCTGTTTTGACACCTAGAAACACAAAATCACGTGCCAAATTATCAACATATTTGATCCACCATTATAGTGGGTATCAGAAATATCCTAAAATCTTTCAGATATTTTGTAGGAAGACCAAGTAATTGATGTCTGAAGATTTCTACTTGTTTACATATTTACTAAGACTGTATAATGTGAAGTACCTGTCACTCCAATTAGGATTCTGGTGGAAATGGTCAAAAACAGGTAATAAATCCTTCATCCTAATTTCAATCTCATGAACAGGAATCTTCTCTACTTCGATCTCTCCACAAGTATGATCTTCAGCATCGTTCTGATCATTAGCCTCGAGATGATTCATCTCAAAAAAGTACATCTAAATAGAAAATTAACCAACATAAGCAAGATTGAAACATGATGAAGAAAAGTATCATGATACCATATCTCCACAGATACCTTTGATTTCTGCCAAATTGGAATCCTCCAAGAACTCATCTGCACTTCTGCATTGGCCAGGTATAAGTGAGACGGTTCACTAGACTTCACAAGCTTTGTGTGCTGAATATCATTATGTTCACAGTCAGTTGTGCACATGGCCATGTTTGTAGCTTCTTCTCTACTAAGAGTAATTCCAGAGATGCACTCTTCTCTTTCTGGCCAATGTTCTCTTCGACAGACATCCCACCATTGAATGTGTTCAACATTCACTCGCAACTCCTCATCTTGTCTGTGAATAGAGGAGCCTGGACCAATTGCTGAAGCAACTTCACTAGACTCAACATCCAATGATGACATTAATTTGTATTGAACAACATGACCAGAAGGAGAGTAAACCAAGAGATGCTCCAAAGAATTAATTTTTTTTAAATGTGGGGTCTCTGCATCATGGGGAACACAGCTATGAAAAACAGCAGATATAGCCCCAGATGGAACTGAAATTTTTCCTGCAGCAGAAGATGCAGCATTGCTAACGGTGTTGAGCCAGCCAGAGTTATTATTTTTTATTCTGCTCACCACAGAAAGGGTGACAGGTAATGGTGGTGATGAAGAAAGGGATTGCTGATTTGCAAGGAATGACGTAGTGGACCACCATGGTAAAGATTGAACTGGCACAAGAATAGGCCCATGTCCATGGGAATTCTGTATTTGAAGAATGTTCTCGCCACCAAAGGGGGATAAAACAAAGATATGGCAAGTACCCTTGGATGAAACAATGGCAATCCACTGACTGTAATGACTGAAACAAATATCTTGTATTACCTGAAACAAAAGAACAAACAAAATGTCTCCAGAAACATACAAAGAATAATAATACTAAAATCAGGAAGTGGTGAAACGTACAGCTGCTGTAATGCCACGATGGAGCTTGTACAGATGCCCATGAGAGGAGCTCCAATCACAGCTCTTATTGCCTGATCCACTTGAACAATATGACGGCATAATCCGGAAGATGTTTATATTGTGTCCATGAATTGAGGCAGTAACCAGAAGAGTACCACTTGGATCGAAACATAGAGCAGAAATAGGACTAGTATGAGCTCTGAATTGGGATACAACATCTCTGGAAACAAAGTCTTTAACAATGACCTGTAATTAAGATGCAAAGTATTCTTAAACCATAGTTAATCTGACTAAAAGGTCCATTAAATCACAAATATTATAGCTGGATTTTAGTAACATTAAGAATATGGGCTGATCCTAATCTAGGAAAACAAGTTAACCTGAATGGCTTAATGCAAAAATATGTGAAATCAATCAGCACATCAATAAGTAATTCCACTTCCTTGTGATGCAACGTTTAAGATACAACAAAGGATCTAGTCCTCAGTTTGTTCAAAACTAACCGTTCCAGCAGTATCCGATTCAGTTGAATGTGTAGCACTCCGACCAGCTTTCCAACTTGAATTCAAAGATGTAGGAGAACCAGAACCATCAGGAATTAGATCTTGACAGTATCTAGACAAAGTCTTGTATCCCATGTCTCCCAAGTTGATTAAGCCAGTAGCTAAATGCCTACTAGATTCCATGGCATATCGAGCCATCAGGCTCCCACTGCCTGGTGGAGTGGAAGGACTGACACCAAGAGGAGGAGTAAGAGTTTTCGGACTTAAACGTCCTGTATTTGAAACTAAAGGGTTGTCAGAAGCATAAGCTAGCCATCTGGGGCCAACAGCCATTGGACCGTAGCCTATGTTTACCCCAACCAATCCTTGGCTTCCCATTTGAGGGACAGGATAAGTGAGAACACTAAACTTATTCTCAAGGGTCAGGGCATCAAAACAGTATATCTGCCACAAAAATGAAAAAGAAAACAGAACGAGTTTAGGCAGAACAGATGATAAAACAAATCCATCAGCTGCAAAAACTGAAGTAAGGCTATGCTTACCTGTGTTGCAAGACCGACAGCCACTATCCGTTGACTGCATCTGACCATATACACAGTTGAACGGAATCTAAGAACATGAACATAATTATGAGATTTTAAAGAGTAAAATCGGACAATAGTAGGGGAGAGGGCGAGACTTCCAGTTTGAGATTCGTTACAGACATCTCCATGGAAACCATCCCTCCCACTCAGTGTTTGACCCGTTTTGTTTGGTTCATCACAAGCAACAACCAAAAGTATAGGATGTGATGCTCTGAACCCTTCACGGCCCTCAGACTTTGCAGGGAGGGGCTGCATCTGTAGAAATGTAACCGGATCATCACGCCTTGATACAAGTTCAGTAACACTAGAGGCGTCTTGGACATCAATAACTTGAAAGCCATTGGAGTAACCAAGTAAGAGAACATGCTTGAAGGAAGATGAAGGAAGCTCTAGTTTGTCAAAGGAAGCCCACAGGACCTGCTCAAATAAAGCAACACATGTTCAAATTACTCATTGGAAACTGAACTAGAAAAATAAAGAAATAACCTACAAAGAATCAAGCAAAGAATGGGATATAGAAAATTACCAAATTGAAGACCTACTATGTTACATGTTCACCACCATTAGCATGTTATTGAACCAATGATAAATAATTCTAAGCAGTTAGAACAGCAGGTGCAAACTAATTTCAAGCAATCAAATAATCCCTAATAAAGTGTTTATCCATTTCCATCAAAATTGAAGATCTTCAAATGTCAATGAAGATAAAACATTCAACATCACTTACACGATGGATTCTTCATCAGTAATAGAAACAACTTTGGACAAATCTTAAGAATTAACACGGTGGGACAATCATATGAGATACTCTAGATTTTGCAAAAGAGACCAAAAACTACATACCTCCCCTGAATATGGAACTATAATGCGCACAACTATAGCAAATTAGCACTGCCAAGCTACTAATCAACCAGTTGCCTAAAAGGTCGCAAGATTCAATTCTTCAGGGACAATTTCAACCCAGACATCACGGAGAACAAGATTAGGAACAGGTCGTATGGACATAAACTTCAGTAAATTCAAAAACATCAAATTAATTCACAAAAATCCAAACCATCATAGCCAACAGAAAATTAAGTCAAGTTCCTCAGCAATAATTGAGAACTAAAAGCTAAACTTAAAAAATCCAAAATCCCAAAAGGAGGCAAAACTAAACCTGGTCTTCGTCGTCTAAGTTGAAAGCATAAAGACACTAAAGTTCCAAAAAAAAACAAATGCAAAACTAAACCTGGTCTTTGTGGTCTAAGTTGTCGCTGGCGATGGAGGAGGCGACGGAGGAGGTTGCCGAGCGGACACCGGAGGAGGCGGTTTTAATGCAAGAGGAAATGAATTTCAAAGAATTTGGAATAAAACCATTGGCGTTACTGCTACCCTTGGCGTTGTTGTTATTTTTGATACTGATGTTATTATTGTTCACTTTGCCGCTATTCTTCATAATAAATCAAAAGAACAGCCTAAAAATAGAATCAAACGATTTAATTCACGGGTCACCGGAGGAGTTCCCGGAGAAACTTTACGAGTATCGACCACCTACGATCGCCGAAGACATGAAGAATTAGGTGGTTTCCGGTGAGAAAAACGGGACGTTTCCGTTTAGAAGTTGAGAGACGGATTGTGTTTGGTGATGTTTTGACCTCTAGAGAGAGAGAGACGGTTCTTTGCTTTTGTCTTGTGCTTTCGTGTAGAGCAAAATGAGTGAAATCTTTTTCTTAAAAAAAAAACGATTTGTTTTTCGTAGAGACTTGATTTTGAGTTTGTGTTAGTTGAGGGGTTTAAAACTAAAAAAAGAAACTTCACAGTTATCCTTTCTTGTAAAGCAAAGCTGTCCTTTTTGGGGATTTGGATTTGCAATAGTACTGCAGTTAGTTTTCACTGCTTGGAAGTTATTAACAACATGCCAAGTTACGCTTTTGCCCTTTATTAATGGCTTAAAAATGAATACTGATATTCTAGTTTCCAACTCCAAAGCAAAAGAGGACAACATAAATGCTACAATCTAAAAATAACAAATTAGAGAACCAAACTATAGTTAGAAAGCAACAATTATGGATTCTTCTTTTTATTCGATTATTTATATGTTTGTGGACAAAAGAAATAATATAAACAAGTTTAATTTCAATGTCAAATTAAAATCCTTTCCTTGCATCTTTTGTGAGTAAGCGTACGGATATATATGTCCTTTAATTAGACTGCAATTTCAAGATTCATACGAGGCGGATAATAATAATTCCAAACTAGAGGGACCGCAGTGTAAATAACGAAACATAATCGTAAGACGCACACGGACATTGGTCACGTTACGACAAGTAATGTCTTAAAACAAGATGCCGTACCAGGAGCCCCGACTCGGTAAAAAGAAATGTCATGAGAGCAATGAGTAATATTGTATGGCCATCCGCAATGATTGAAGCTGAATCATAACCTGAAACTTAAACTGAATCTGAAACATGGGTTTTTTCTTCTGACAACATCACAGATACCTATTTCAACTTCTAAGAATTTGTTGAAATAAGATGAGAAAATGCAGTGGTGTGCTCAGAGTTGGATATGCATTCTAACATTGTGTTCGATCGGAAGTTGAAAATTACCATACGTACACAAATTACTACAAGTCTGCTCAAGTTCTTGCATTGACACCCATGGAAACTGACTCACTTGGTACTGTTTTACATGGAATTTGAAGTTTGTGATTGATCCTTCAAATGCCATCCAAAACAGAAGAAATACTTGGTTTCTATTTTCACTGGGCTGCTAAACATCCTTCAAACTGCAAAACCTGTTGAAACTTTACGTCCAAGAGTTCTTCTAAACATGTTCTTTGAAGAGCTCACCTTTGACATTCTTTAGCATACTTATCGCCTCTCAATAATATCACAACCTGCAAAAAAAAAAAATTTCAGACCTCCAATTTCATTTTTTCATCTTATTTTTTCAACTTCCAAGCATCTCTACTACACCAACTCCATTAGCAAATTAAAAAGGAAACTGATAGCCAGTAATGGCCTCATGTGAGAAAAGAAAAGACTAAAAGGATTAAGGCTTTAAGTTTCTTTAATCCACTGGCCCGAAACAGCTAAAGCAGACTCATTCAGAAACTAAGCCACCTACAGTCACGATTCCCCAGCAAGTAGCTAGGGATCACTAATTTTCTAGCAATCTCAAACGCAGCACACTGAATTAAGAGTGGAGAGGAAAATTGACAGCAGAAAATGTCTAGAACTTTAGGTTTTTTCTTATATAGTTGACAGATAAGTCCATCCTGTCAATTAAAATAGATACATACTAACTTATGCCTCTTAGAGTGGCAGTCTCCAATTCACATATTTTCAGCACAGAAAAATGCAGAAAAGGAATGGCACTAGAATGATCACGGTGAAAACTATAACCCTTCTGATTTAAAATCTTCTTTTCAGTTAGGTTTTCATTTGGAAAGCCACCATAACATAATGTTAGTTTTCCTTATATATACTTGAAACTTTACATTTTGTTTACTCATGAGAAATACAGTTGCATGGAATGCTGTAGGTTCACCTGATTCATTCTAGGACGTAGGACAGGTGACTGTTCAACACACAAAGATGCTGTTAAGACCATTCGATCAATTTCTTCTGCATCATAGTTATCACCAAGAGAGGGATCAACGAGCTCTTTAATATTGTTATCATCAAGCAAAGGCTTAGCCTGAAGATGATTAAGACAAATTAGTCCATGATTACCTATATACATGTACTTTGTGATGATACACTGAATTTGTCAAGAAGTTACCCATATCACAACACTTTGCTGCAAGTGATTCACAGCTTGACGTCCTGTTATTAGCTCCACCAGTATAACTCCAAATGCATATATATCTGTTTTCTCATCGATTATGCCATGCATGAAGTATTCAGGGGCAAAATAACTGCAGTGTAAAACCTAACCTTAAGATACGAGTTATGAATTAACTTTAAGCCAAGAAGTTTGTCGCTTACAAACCCGAATGTGCCTTCAAACTTTGAGACGTTATGGTGAGTCCACTGACTGGGAAGCCACTTAGCAAGCCCAAAATCACAAATCTGGATGTAATTATAAATGAATCAGTGACTAGAGAACTGATGCCTTGAATGAACCATGACATAATGATTGGATCGCGAGCAGCATTATATCAAAATATAGAAATTCATAAATGTGAACAAATTCACAAGTTTTTTTCAACATAACTGATATAAACAGGCAGTAAATGAAGTAGGACGAGGAAAGCAGGGCAACAGGTGGTAATATACAAAGTTGAAACTAGACAATTAGACAATTATCAGAGTCTTGAGTTTTGCTTAAAAATATGCACGACAAACAATGCATCAACCACGTGGTGGAATCTTAACACAGAATATCATTCATGAAAAGAATATATGTCATAACTTTGAGACATTGTGGTGAGTCCACTGACTGGGAAGCCAAATCTGGAATGTAATTATCAATGAATCAGTGACTAGAGAATTCCATCTATGTCCATGAGGCCATTGAATGAACCACAACCTAATGATTGGACAGCGGGCAGCATTTAAATAAAAGTATAGAAACTCATAAATGTGCACAGATTCGCAAGTTTTTGTCGTCATAACCGATACAAACAGGAGGTAAATGAAATAGGAAGAGGAAACAAGGGGTAATATACAGGGTTGAAACCAGACAACTGTCACAGAGTCTTAAGTTCTGCTAAAAAATATGCAAGAAAAATAACGCATCAACCACGTGGTGGAATCTTAAAAAGGAATATCATTCACGAAAAGAAGGAACATAACAGTTTTGACAACTAAAGTTTACAGTAGCTTTGAGCCAAGTGTTTTGTGCATCACCCCTGAAAATGTACATACAACAAGACTTATATTGATGTTCCAGTTTGTCACATGATGACAAAAAGAACATCTAAGATACATATACTTCCTAATTCTCTTAGATTTGACTTGTTATCTTCGTCCAAAAATGAAAAGATTTGCACTGGAGTCAGACAATTGTATAGGCGATTTTAAAAAAAATTCCAAGACATGATGATGTCTCCAACAATTTCTTTTGACACTAACGGGACCTTGGATGATCTGTTGTATTCTCATTGAATGGCCATTTCCACTAATCATTACGGTTTATATTGTCACCTTATATCTAATTGAAAATGCTTCTTGTTGGAAATTATTCAAGCAAACCACTTACATATATGACAGTTTTAGCAATCCGAGTGGCAGTGGAAAGCTTGTTCTTGCGTATGAAGCTAAATATCCTACTAATACATGTAACAGATTAATATAGTTGGCAAAACCTATTATCTGGCAACCAAGCTGATTGCATCAAATATTTAATTCCAGATTTTTGTTTCCTGCTCTTCAATAATCTAGTAATAGGCATGATCAATCTTCTATGTCACAGACTTACAAGCATACATGACATAACAACCTCTCTCCTAAACATGTAACTGTTCCATGATGAAACACGTGCAATTATCATTAACAATATTCTAATGCTCCTAATATGATCCATATTAGGAGAGAATTTATTTTCAACTATATGGTAGCATACATAACAGCTCTCTTGGACTTAAAGCTTCAACGATATAGTTTCATTTTATATTCAGTTTCATATTGTTGGCAACATCAGTCCCCAGATCTTCCCTAAGCTGAGAGATGTATTCTTCCATATCATAGATTATTGGGCAGATTGTCATATCAAAGACGTTGCCATTTTCAGAATAACTATATTCCAAGTACTGATTACAACTGGGATTGCTTCATTTGTTTAATGGATATAAGCTTCCAGTAACTTGAAACTGTAGTCACACAAAGTTCATAATGTAGCATATTTAGAATATAGGAAGTCAAAGAACACAGTTATACTGTTTCCTCCACAACCTAATAAGCGTTGGTAACCAGTGGTTGCTACTTGGCTCCAAAGAAAGTTACATGGAAATAGAGTAGGTTACAAATTTTCATAATAACTAAAATTGTGCAAGGAGGGTATAAGCTTCATACAAGTTTACCCCGCAATGAATAGACACCAGAACTTGCATAGTCGGAAATAAATATTTTATCCAAAAGATACAAAAGAAATGTTTTCAGTAATTATTTGTGTTTTGAAAGTTGAAGTTTCCTAGTATAACTTGAAATATACCTGAGGTTCAAAATCCTCTGTTAAAAGAATATTATCAGCCTTCATGTCTCTGTGAATGATTCGCCTTTGACAAATCTCATGAAGATATAGCAGTCCATCAGATATCCCCAAAGCAATTTTATACCTTTTACTCCAATCAAGTTTGACCTTGGAGCCTGAGAATATTATCCAAGTCACTACCAAAATAAAGAGATTCATAATTCAAGTAGAAGACAAGATAAATCAAGAACAAACCGTGAAGAACAGATCCTAGACTCCCAAGTGGAGACAACTCAAATATAAGGTGCATCCCACCATCAATGCAGAATCCAAGCAACTTAGCAGCATTAGGATGATCTACATGGGCTATGGTGCCAATCTCAGATAGAAAGCCCACTATAACTTCATCTGTGGTACCTTTTATCAATCGCTTAATTGCTACTAGTTTTCCATCCTGCAAGTGACCTTTGTAAACGATAGCACAACCACCCTTTCCAATTATGTTTTCTGTAAGAAAATCAAGTCCATGAACAAACCACTATATCAATTAATAATCAAGCATTCAAAAGATTAATGCTTACAAAATCATTACAAGTACAGTGAAGCTTTAGGATAGTAGAGCCGAGTTCTTGGGCACTTCACATACCAGGACTGAATTTGTTGGTAGCAATTTCGAGCTCAGCAATGGAGAAATTTTTCAATGAAGACTTGAATTCATAAAATTCTCCCAGCACTGGGATTTCCTGTGCGCTCCTATGCTTTCTTTTCGATATGCTTGGCACAGAAAGAGGAGTGAAGGAGGCTAAGCGCTTAACTGATTTCCTTTTCCATAGTTTAAAGAATCTACTCCAGTTATAGCGTGCCTTCAAATTTGATTCATTCACTGTTTCTTTAATACCGTTCTCAGGGGAAGTTAAGTTGGATCCAAAGCCTTTTAAGCAGGCTTCTATAACCCCTCTAGGAGATGATTCATTCTGTTTCTCCTTCTGTGTATCCTCATTTCTCTGGCCTGCAAGATATTCAACAGCATAGAAAAACAAATACATAAATGCACACACAGCAGTTTATTCTATATAGAGGACCGAGATATGAAAATGAATACCACAAAAAGAAGCAGAGGAAGAAAACTTCGGACTTTGATGTTTCTGCTTCGTTAAAACCTTTGCTTCTTGCTTTCCCTCAGACAATATACTGTAATACTCCCTGAATTTAGATTAATTTCAATGATATACGGAAAGTGCATGGAATAATCATGGGCCTTCTACTATCATAAACAAGGAAAATATCAGAACAACATGTGCTGAATGTTTGATTTAGAACATAAATTCTGAGATAAGCAAAAATTCCATTTCTTTGCACTGGAGGGCCGTCAGTCCATCAGTTGGTTGGCTACACAGCAAGGTAGTGCTCCTACTACCCAGAATTCACTATCCCGCGAGTAGAAAGGGTTCCAACTCAGTTTTGTTAGAACAAGACAAGCTATTTTACCAACTTCGCTAAACAACCAAACTATTCCAGTCCCAATCCCAAAGAAACAAAAGAACACACATACACAACCACACTACTCTAATTTTCGGTGCAAGACTTAAGTACGCTTCTAAGTGTCGGGATCATATAACTATGTCATATTTTGCGCCTGTTAACTATCATAAGACATAATGTAGTCAAACTTTACTAAAGTAGATTCTACCATATCTAGAGGAAATTCAAAGTCGCCGCATTAAAATCAATGATTATAATATTGAGTCGGTTCAGCGGTTCAACTGTAAAAATTTTGAACCGGTCAATTTTTCAGTTCAGTTTTTAACTTTTTGGTTCGATTTACTTTAACAACTCTTGCTAAAAATCAATCAGTTTATCAATTTATCGATCAAATTTTATGTTTAAACTAAAATAAACCAATTAAATTTTATTTAACATTCTTTCTTTTAAATTAAACTTTAAATTAAAACAGTCTCTTGGCTTACTAGTTTAAATTTCGTTTTAAATTCCGGCCTGGTCAATTAAAACTTGGATTAAAGAGGAGAACAGAAAAATATCAGTGAAGAAATGGCCACAAAGCCTCAATTTCCGTCGTCATACAGCTGGTACTCACCAACCAAAATTCATGTTCTTAATGGATAGAGCACAAAAGAAATTACTTCAGTAGATGGCAACTTTTTAAACAGACATATAAAATCTGAAAGCTTTACTGACCAGCTGGCGTTGGACATCGAAAGAATGAAAATAATGAAATGAAGACAATCCAGGAGAAAAAGCCTGAGAAACACAAATTATCATGGAGAAGGAAAAGCCATCAAATTTTTACTTTAACTCCAGAGATATCCTTCCAAAAGAGTACTCTCAAATAAAATAAATACTTAACTATAGCATAGAGGAAACATATAAACAATTAACTATGACCATTAATATAAACAAAGTAAAAAAAAAAAAAACAAGATGTCCATGTATGCAAACACAATCAAGGAAAGAATGCATTGAAAGAGAACATTATACATTCAAAGCATAGGAAAAAGTGCAAATGGAAAGGGAAGTTGAAACCTTTGTTTAGGAAAAAGAAGCTGAGATATCCAAAAGGGAAATCATGAAGGAGAAACAAATGCATACCATGGAGTCAAAGATTTACTAGTCGCCATGAACATACCAGCACTAACTTACAGCCTTGAAGAAGAGAACAGAACCCAGAAATCAAAAGGACAAAGAGATAAAAACAACCACTAGAGAGAGAGAGAGAACAATGTCTTTAGTGCGGAAAGAAGAATTAAGTGAAAAGAGAAGAAATTAAGGAAAGAGAATATAAAGCTATAAATGTTGAGAGAGAGAGAGAGAGAGAGGCTAATTACTGATTGTCTGCGTCTTGCTAAGCCATTTGTACGGATGGTTTTTCTGTTTTGTGCTTTCTCTTTCTTACACGGTTCACTGAAAGAAGCTGGTAAGCTACTAAGCCCAGCAATGATGCTGACAAGTGGTGAAAGCTCCGCATGGACTTCTGCTCTCAAGCTTTAAACTCCCATGACACTCACTCACAGATACGCATTTACATTTACACTAGAAGAGAGAGGGAAGCCATGAGTAGCCCCGGAAGAGAACGTTGCCCATTTAATTCAAAGTTTGCTTTTTCTGCAATGAGCCAATGGCCCCCAAAAAAATAATAATAATAAGACAAGAAAAAATTAAGGAAAATGCTATGATCCGGCTGAAGATGGGTTCAGTCACGTACCACTGTCACATTTGTTAAAAAAATAAAAAATATTTTAATTAATAAGATTAAATATGTTAATTATGTTTAAAAAATAAAATTGTTTTCCTCGTTTTCTCTATCTTAATATTTATCTTTTTATATTTATTAAAGACGTTCATATCATTTTATACTTGAAGGTGGAAATTATGACTTTATTTCTACAGTTCATAATTAGGTTTATAATATATCTGTTTATTAATTTTATGAGGAGACTGAAGAAAAGTTTTAAAAGAAGAATAAAGAACTAGATGATGCATCATTGAGTATTCATTTCAAATAAGTAACATATTAATTTTATTAGGTAATAATATGACTAAGTACAAATAATCTCATGGCTCAATAGAAGCCATCTTAGTGGTCAATACATACAATACCTACGTAATGTATAAGAAATATCAACAGTCATTAAAAAAGTACCACTTATACTTTACAATTGAAATACTATTTCTATGTACAAATCATACCCAACCCCAATGTAAAATGGGTAGTACTATAGTTATCTAATATCTTTTCTATATTAAAAAATTTTATTGTCATTCATTACAAATAAGCAAGATACATACTTTTAAATGAAAAAATATTGATTAAATGGAAAGAATATCATGATTCAACACAAATTATACCTACATGCAGTAAATTTAATACCACCGGTATAAATAAAAGCTATCACTATGCATTTTAAATTAGTAATTTCAGTAAAAAATGGGAATATAATCCTTAAGTATATACTATACTTTGTCTCAATAAAGAGTATTTTAGTACTCAATCTATTCAATAGCAAGTATAAGCATAATAAATGTCATTGTACATTATGGATAAAGATTTTATATACTTGTAAATGGGAATATATTGATTGAATGAAAAAAAGGTCATGTCTTAATACAAATTATAGCAACTCTAAGTACATTTAATACCACCGGTCCTCAAAATGGGAATATTATCTCTAAGTAAAAACCATCTCCTATCTTAATATAAATTGAGCTAGTACTCTATTTCTTCAATACCACACTTAAGCAAAAGAAATAAGCAAGACATACTCTTTTATATGAAAAAATATTGACTGAATAAAAATAATATCATGTCTTAATATAAATCATACCAACACTAAGTATATTTAATAACATCATTTAAAGCTAATGTTATTAGGACTCATTTAAAATAAGTTGCAAATTTAATAAAAAATGAGGAAAAACATCTTTGAGTACAAATCATACCCCCACTTGAATACAAACTATCCTAGTAATTATATCTAGTCAATACTAGGTTTAGGTACATAAAAAAATAACATCATCACTTATAAATAAGAAACAACTACACTTTAAATGGGAATAATGTGACTTAGTGGAAGGAAAATCATGGTCCAATATAAATTGTACCAACACTCAATAGATTTAATACCACAACTATAAACAATATGTACTAGGAAACATTTAAAAAAAAGTCATAGCTTTGAAGTAAAATAAGAATACCATAACAACTTTGTAATAATACTAAGCATCAATATGAGGGATATGATTTATACACCCCTGCACAACAAAGTGTGTCGAAAAAAGGCTTTGTTTAACACAGTTAAATACACATTCATACAATCATCCTTGCAATAAACTATGTCCATTAAATTTTTTGGAAAATACGGATAATTACATGACCATGTGATCAAGTTTATTGTTGATGGAAATTTTGACCTAAAATTTTGAAGTACATGATTTGGCATACGACTATGTATGAGACTATGTTTGTAAAAGTTTTTGTTTAACTTTGTTTTTTGCATGACCATGTGGTTAACTATATTTTTAATTAAAAACTTATGGTGGAAATATGAAGTACATGGATTTGTACATGACCATGTATGAAATTGTGCCTATTAAAGGGTTTGTATAACATTGTGTGGTCTATCTTGTTGTTGTTTAAATTTTAGTCAGGATTTGTATATAGGATGTCTTACGATGTCATACATAGTTTATATTAAGATGTCATTTGTGGTTCGTATTACAATGTTAAGTAGTGATGATAATGCATAGGACCTGTAATAATACATGTACCCTTTCTATTTGAAAGGGAGAAGTGAGTGCATGATAGGTGCCAAAAATAATGTTTATGAATGGAGGCATAGCACTAAAGAGTTGCATATGGGTGTTAGCTCTATTGAGCTCCACTAAAAGACTTAGGTTAGTTTCAAATCTTTTCTTTTAGTTTACATGAAAAACGCAAATTATGAAAGAAGAGAGAAGACATTCATCCTAATAAATATGACGTGCATTTTCAAATCTGTATTGTCATTCTAAAATATAATAATTGAAGTGATAAACGTGATGAAAAATATATTATATATACTAATTATCCCACCCACTATAAAATACATGAGTAAGGTAAAAACTCATTGAGGCCCTCCAAAGCTCTTTAAGTTATTACGCTAATATTGCCTCTATTCATTGCGTATAATGTACAAAACTTATGCTAGATCATTCTTTATGTTCTTCCCTTGAAACTTTTCTGCCCATTTTCTCATACAAAAGGTTATAATCGGAGCAATATAAAGTAGCAAGTGAAGGCAAATAGAACAATATTAAGATAATAGGAGTGGAATTTTGACTATATAAATTATTGATTAAAACTATGATTATAATAAGGAATATATACCTAATAAAAATTTAGCTCATATTTTTTAATATTTTTGTCGATGTATGGTATCTCATTTGAGAAGGAAACTTTAAATTCCTAATCAAAACTATGATTATGATAAGGAGTATAAACCTAACAAAGTTCCTTCCTCCATATTTCAATATTTATATTTGTCGATGGTGTTCCCTATGAAATATAATACAATTGCGATAATAGAGAAGCAACTTTATTGGTATAAATTTTTATTCAAAATGATGACAGTGGTAAAAGGAATATATACCTAACAAAATTCCTTTTATAATTACTTAATATTTTTGCTGTGAACTATGTCTCTTTACAAGATTGCAATATAGTAATATATTTAAACCGCTATTATTGTCGAAATATTTTTTATTTCATAGGATGTAATTGCCTAAGAATGCCTAAATGTTAACTTTTTTTTGTTTTTATGTAAAATTTTGAATATGATGAAGTGATGATTATCAGACCTACAGATGAAAGTGATTAGTTAAGGTAGATAATGTTCCAAATTGTTGAAAATGAATATATACTTGACAGTTAAAACATGTCAATACGGAAAGAATCTCTACATCAATTATTATTAGAGTTATATTGTGATTGATCATGAAATTCCCAACATTAGCCAATTGATTTTATTTGCAATATTATTAATAATAGTTTGGGCAATAGTGAAGCATATTGAAGCTTCCTTATGTATGGAGTATGTATCGGCAATATAATGTATTATTATTTGTTAAAATAAATCAAAGAAAAACAAATCTACATATGTCTTATGAGATAAATTGTTGATGTCTTCATTTTGAGCATTAAAAATTATAATTATATTCTAATATGAATAATGAAACCACATGCTTATTTTCATAAATAATTAATGATAAAGTAAAAACTATTGGAGGTTATAAAGATTGTTCCCATAATAGTTGCGTGTATTGAATTTTTGAAGCATTGGTAGTGAAACGATTTTTCGTAACCTTTCATATGATATTGTAGTATATATTATTTAATTGTAAGAAGGATAAAAAAACATATTGATTATAACTCTGCAATGTAATTCTCAAAATAATGAAGCCCTCAAATCTATAAACAAGAAGAAGAAAGTCCATGTTATAACATATGGTGAACCATGTTCTTCCTCGAAAACTTGAACTGGAAATGTGAAATACGGAAATTGGTTTAGGACCATTTATGTGTCTATTAAAGGTTTTGTTTAACAAGGTTATCTATATGTGCAACATCCCACTACCATAGGGTACATACCTAAATTTTTAGGAGCATAACCTACGATAATGGTATGTTGGAGCAATAACAAATCTAACTTATATATGGCATCATCTAACATACTCGAAAATCACTAAATTTTTTAAAAACATTCACTTCATTTATTTATAAAGCTTACAATGTTTCCATCAAACAAATATTTACAAAACCTTATATAGGTTATAGCAATGGCGGAGCCAGGAATGTCCTGGAGCCGGGGTTGATTGGACAGTAATGGACTGAAGGCGAAAACTTCCGGTAAATTCAAAATTAATTCAAAAAATAATTTCACAAAGCACATTCATAAATGAAGTTAACTAAAATATTCAAATTACAA
>JAOQML010000003.1:25216697-25237076 GCA_027568935.1 Erythroxylum urbanii
CGATCGTATCTAGGTTATTGAGTGATAAGAATGCTTAGAATATATGTTTCTACTCATTTACACTTAAGAGAAAACATCACCTAATGAATGTTTATTGATGAATTGAATTTTATATCAAGGACCCATATTAGTGTGATAATATCAGTGACCTGAAACTAAGGTTTGTCTATTAAATTTTCAGATCCAATTACTTTTATTAAATTTTGATTTTATCATCTTTTTCTTAAATTACCGTGAATTAAAAACTCCCTTATTTTCATTAGTTGATTTTGGTTTCGAACTCGTGCAATCTTTGCCATTAAATTTTCTCGTGGGAGCGATACCCACTTTCCACTACTACATTAATTTGTATTAACAGAAGTTGGTTTCTTTTTGAATTTGGTTGCAAGCGACATCAGTACCATATTTTGGCGCCGTTACTGGAGAGTTTCTCAACGGCAGGGTCGACCCTGGGCAAGGGCTAGACGGGCACCCACTCGGGGCCCATCCTTATAAATGATAAAATAAAGCCTATTTTTATCCTAATAAAAAATGAATCAAAATAGAGTCTACTCTTAACCTCATAAAGAACATATTTTACTTAGTTTTATTCTTTGTGAGGGCCTAAAAATAAACAAAAATAGGAACTTTTTTAAACTTTGCCCAAGGCCTATAAAATATTAAGACTGGCCCTGCTCAACGGTATATGTATGTTACATGAGTAGACAAAACAACTCAATTGTTATTTGATTCAAAGATCAAGAAGACAGCTAAAAGGACACAAAAACAGACAAAACAGCAGCAGCAAATGCAGAAAATGGAACGGATGGTAGCAAACCGCACCCTTCGCAAACTAGCCGTGCCCACGGACTCTCAATAGCCCCATTGCATTAATTGTCTAAATTTAGGTGATAACAATACTTTTGAATTAAAATCTAGATTGATTCATTTATTACCTATTTTTAGGGGTCTACTGGGAGAAGATCTGTACAAACACTTGACGGAATTCGATGTGGTTTGCATGGGAATGAAGCCAAAGAATGTGATGGAAGAACAAATTAAACTAAGAGCTTTTCCGTTTTCCCTCAAGGACGATGCTTAAGATTGGTTGTACTATTCAGCCAGAGAGAATGTGCAAACATGGGCTTAAATGAAAAGGCTTGTCTTCGAGAAATATTTTTCAGCATCAAGAGCAGCCAACATCCAATAGGTAATTTGTGGAATTCGACAACATATGTGAGAGACACTTTATCAATATTGGGAAAGATTCAAGAAACTTTGCGCTAGCTATCCACACCACCAAATAACTGACCAGCTATTGATTCAATACTTCTACGAAGGTCTTTCGCTCACAGATAGGATATGGTTGACGCTGCAAGTGTTGACGCCTTAGTTGACAATACACTGACAACCGCAAGTGACTTGATCGCGAACATGACTTTCAATGCCTAACAATTCGGAATTCGTACTGGGCTTGGAACAAAAATCGTGAATGAGGTGAATGTGACCACATTGGAGAAAATATTGGATGACCTTACTTCTTTGTTGCGACAAATTGCGATTACGAAGAAAGAAGAAGCAAAGGCATGTGGAATATGTTCAATGTTAGGACATTCCACTGATGCATGTCTTGTTTTGTAGGATGAAAATAAAGAACACGTGAATGCCGTGGGAGGTTTTGCTGGACCGAACCAAAGGAAATACCCATTTTCTAACACCTACAATCCGAGGTGGTGCAATCACCCCAAATTTGAATTATGGAAATCCTCAAGGGCAGCAAGTAACCATGAATTTCTAGCAGTATAGACAACCGTATATGCCTCGACAATATCAAAATATAACATCCAATTTTGAAGATAAGACTTTTTTGGAAGATATAGTTTAATCTTTACCACTAACACTTTGACGTTTTAACGGATTACTGAAGCAAGTATTTGAAATAATCCAAATCAACAAAGAAATATTGAAAATCAAATAAGCCAAATGGCAACTGCCATAAATCGATTGAAGGCACGAAATTTTAGAAATTTTCTAGCACAACCAAAGATCAATCCCAAAAAATGTGCGAAGGCTATCACATTGCGAAGTGGTAAGGAATTGTAGGAACCACTTCCAAAAAATTCCAGAAGAGAGGTAGAAGAAGAAGCAACAAAAAAGGCAACTTCACAACTAGAAATGATGCAAAATAATCTGCAGAATATGATGGTTCCTCCTCCTTTTCTGAGTCAATTTGTGAAAGTGAAGAAGGAAGAGCAAGGAAAAGAAATATGAGAGACTTTCAGAAAAGTTCAGGTAAATATTCCTCTCCTTGATGCGATTAAATAGATTCCATGGTATGCAAAATTCCTTCAAGAACTTTACAGTTCAAAGAGGAAATTAAAATTTGATGGGAAAGCGCAATTGTGGGAGAACGTTTCAGTTATGTTGCAAAAGAAAAAGCTTCCACTCAAGTGTCAAGACCCAGGTATGTTTACTATCCCTTGTCGAATTGGTGATTTGTGAATTGAAAGAGCTATATTAGATTTAGGTACGTCCCATAAATGTCATGCTGTATGATGTTTATAAATCTTTAAATGTTGGATCTTTTAAAGAAACTAATGTAGTGATACAATTAGCGGATCGCTCAAATGCTTATCTAAAGGGTGTGTTAGAAGATATTTTGGTTCAAGTAGGGAATATGCTTTTTTCATCTGATTTTTATATTTTACAGATGGGCACCGATGATACATGTTTTTCCACTCTGATTTTTTTTGGTAGACCATTCTTGAAAATGACTAGAACGAAAATTAATGTTCATGATGGATCTTTAACTATGGAATTTGACGGTTAATTAATTAAGTTCAATAAATATGATACCATGAAAATTTTGGACGATGAACAACCTATTGTTTTTGAGGATTTTATTGACATATGGGTGCAGAAAAATTTGATTTTAGAGGGCAAAGATGATTTTGGAATTATCTTAGAAATGGCAAATACATCATAGTGGAAGGATAGCCAATAATCAATTTTGCCCAATGATCACATGAAGACGCTAGTGTACAAAATGGAGGACACTGAACCATTGCTCCAGCAGCTACCATGCGTGAAGATGTCCAGAAATGATGCTAAGTTGTTGTCATCGTTAGTCCAGCCAACAAAGTTGGAGTTAAAAAGCTTACCTAGTCATTTAAAGTACATCTTTTTAGGTTAGCAAGATACATTGCCTCTTATTATCTCTAATCAACCTACAGTTTTATAGGACAACCAGTTGATTAACATGTTAAAGGAGAATAAGGAAGCTTTCGGTTGAACAATGGCAGACTTAAAGGGTATTAGTCCTACTATTTGCATGCACCACATTTTGATGGAAGATGAAGTGAAGGAGGTTAGGCAACCCCAACGTCGTCTAAATCCACCCATGATGGAAGTGGTGAAGAAAGAAATTTTGAAGTTTCTTGGCACTGGCGTTAATTATCCAATTTCGGATAGCAATTGGGTAAGTCCGGTTCAGCTAATTCTAAAGAAAATTGGGGTAACTGTTGAAAATAGCAATGGTGAGTTAATACCAACTCTCGTTTAACATAGTTGGAGAGTCTGCATAGATTATAGGAAGCTTAATTCAGTTACTAAAAAAGATCATTTTCTGCTTCCATTTATTAATCAAATGCTTGAAAGACTTGCAGGTAAATCTCACTATTGTTGTCTAGATGGCTATTCAGGATACCACCAGATTTTGGTAGCACCCAAGGATCAAGAGAAAACAACCTTCACATGTCCATTCGGCACCTTTTCTTACTGAAGAATGCCATTTGGATTGTGTAACGCACCTGTGACATTTCAAAGGTGTATAGTAAGTATTTTTTCTAATCTTGTGGAAAAATGCATGGAAATTTTTATGGATGATTTCACAGTCTATGGAAAATCTTTTGAAACATGCATTGTCAACCTTGAAAAAGTGCTCAAACATTGCATTGAAACTAATTTGCTTTTAAATTATGAAAAATGTCATTTCATGGTTGATCAAGGCATAATTTTAGGTCATACTATCTCTTCTAAGGGAATTGAAGTCGATAGGGCTAAGATAGATGTTATTCGATCTTTATCTTACCTTGTAACTTTGCGGGAAGTTCGTTCTTTTCTTGGTCACACAGGATTCTATCGACGATTTATCAAGGATTTCTCCAAAATTGCGCAACCCATGTGTAGACTACTCCAAAAATATGTAAAGTTTGATTTCGACAAGCCATGCAAAAGTATGTTTGATGAACTCAAAGAATGACTCACTACAGCTCTAATTATTTAGCCACTGAAATGGGACATGTCATTCGAGCTGATGTGCGATACTTCGGATTATGCAGTTGGCGTCATACTGGGCTAAAAAGTGGACAAGGTATCTCATGTTATTTATTATGCATCCATGACATTTAATGATGCCTAGAAGAATTATTCTACGACAGAAAAGGAGTCTTTAGCCATGGTCTTTGGATTGGAGAAGTTTCGGTCATACTTGTTGGGAATGAAAGTGATCATCTATTCAGACCATGCAACTCTGAAATATTTGGTGAATAAGAAAGAATCCAATCCGAGATTGATTCGATGGATTTTACCGCTTCAAGAATTCAATTTGGAAATTCGTGACAAGAATTAGGTAGAAGTTAGTAACAATAGAAAATTGCAATTGCAAGAGTTAGAAGAGATTTGTAATGAAGCATATGAAAATACAAAAATTTATAAGGAAAAAATTAAAGCTTTTCATGATAAAATGATTTCTAGGAAACAATTTTCAATTGGACAAAATGTTCTTCTTTATCTGTTGAAGCTTAAATTATTTACTAGAAAATTACGATCACGTTGAATTGGACCGTTTATTGTTACTAACATTTTTTCTCATGGTGCGGTAGAAATTCAAAGTTCAGATACCTCTAAGGTATTTAAAGTTAACGAACACCGCTTGAAGCCATATTATGAGAACTTCTCGATTGAGCAAGTGGAAGAAATGGAGTTGGTATCCCCAACCTATTTCTAATCAGGTAAGTAAAGAAACATGTCTAGCTAAAGACTTTAAAGAAGCAAATTCAGGGAAGCCCATAAAATTTTCAGGTTTGTTTATGCTTTTTATTGTTTAGCAGTTTTTTTAATATTTTTATTAAGTTTATTCCCTTTAGTTAGGAATTTAATTTAGCATTCTCAATTCTGCATTTTAAATTTTTATCTTTTAGTTAAAAAATGATGAAAAACGAAAATTTCATTCTTCCCGCCGTTACACCCAAATTTACCGCCCCCTCCCATTTTCACTCCCCGTCTTCACTTACTTCTCACTTTTATTTCCATCACTTTTCAATTTTGTAAATAACCACATAAAACCCACTCTTCCCATATTTTCTCCCCAAATCCCCAATCTTTTTATTTCTACTCTACCAAAACCTAACCCCAAATCACCGTAATTATTTATTTTGCAGTGTACATTTTCACTGGTTTTTTATCTCCATTTTTGATTTTTCAGTTTCCAAAACACATGTTGGAATCATGCCATGGAAGAAGAATGATTCAAGGAGGTTAGCTACAACAATAACCTCATTTGTTGACGTACCAGTTCCAGATGATGTCAGAGCTGTAGCCTTGACTCCATCCATTCCTCCGCTGTCGGCACCAACACTAGGGCCATCCACAAGAAATTGAACAAGGAAAGGAAAGCAAGTTAAAAACCGTACCAAATAGACCTCTAGCAGTGGAGGATGCACGTCATTTATACTTCCAGGAGATGATGACAAATTTCGAAAACTCAGTG
This sequence comes from Erythroxylum urbanii, assembly GCA_027568935.1. Taxonomy (NCBI): domain Eukaryota; kingdom Viridiplantae; phylum Streptophyta; class Magnoliopsida; order Malpighiales; family Erythroxylaceae; genus Erythroxylum; species Erythroxylum urbanii. The sequence continues at coordinate 25,222,447 of JAOQML010000003.1, forward strand.
AACAAAAAATTTACCCATGTAAGTGTGTTCTTCTAGATACTCTTCAAGCGTTAGAAATTCATGATTCTTTTAAATAGATGTTGGGACCAATATGCTGGAGTATGTTTGCTAGAATTAATTGTCCTGCATTTATTAAGTTAACTAGAGAATTTTACAGTACCTTTCTGTTTAATGTCTGTGAAGAATTTGACTTATTCACTGAAGGAATTGTTGCATTTAGGCTTATGGGTAAAGAGATGGCATTATCTGTTGCTGAGTTCAATATGGCCATAGGTTTTATTTTTGCGGATGATGTTAAGAATGAACCATTTTTTAAGCTGTTGTTGTGATTATCATAGCGACTTTAATACATCTGAACTATGGAGTCAGTGGTCTATTGATCCTCATCTATATAGCTTTAGTACATCTAAGAGTTCATATTTACAAAATCTTGTTTTCAAAATCATTCACAGACTTTTAGCGTACAATTTTTCAGGGCGTAGGGATTCTCTAGGAACCTTTGCTAAGGTTGAATTTTATTTTTTATGCTATATGGATAGACATATTCCTGTTAATTTGAGTTTTGGTTTTTAACTCAATTTCAATCTGTATTAAACAAAAAATCCAAACCATTGATATTAGGTCTTATATTACTCAGTTGACGGTTAATTTGAATGTATTAGACCTTAATAATACTGATATGATGGTCATAGAACCTTTGGATTTAGATTTTTTATAAAGGATGAGAATTGTCGACTTGTTTATATAGGATGAGAATTGTCGACATGAGTCGTGAACGAATATCTTTCACTAACCCAGGACCAGCTACTTCTTTTCACCCATACACAACCACAATTTGGGTCGTCACTAATGCACCGCAAGGCCATAACCAGCCCCACCAAACCAATTTGGACACTCGTTTAGCCTCACTTGAACGTTAAATGTAAAGAATGGAGCAAAATTTAATGGCATATTGGACAGATCAAGGGTTCCAACCTCCTCACTCGCCAACTCCATGACTACGGATTTCAAAAAAATAGAGAAGAATTCTTTTCTCTCTTCTTTTATATTTTGGCTTCTTTATTCTTATGTTATAACATTGAGAACAATGTTGGACTAGGTGTGGGGGAATTGGAATACATGTTGTAACTATGTGTGGCTTTGCCTTTCTTTGATTTTCTTTTCGTTAAATTTTTCTGTTCTTTGCATGCTTGTGTTGCATGTTAAGCTGTCAAGCTTTATCATATTAGTTTGGATGAGATTGAGTGTGTGCACGAAATTAAATTGGGCTATATGAGTCTAAGGTAAATCGTGCGGATTGATTACAATAATCGATCTTGTAAACTTAGTCAAAATTTGACATTTGAGTGATGAGGTAATTGTAGAATTAAGGTGAATTCTTGAATTAAACTTGTGAGTGGATTTGAGCTTTAATGACATCATCTTTATGTCATTCTATTTCTTGGTATTGTGTGATGCTCCTCTAATCATGTTTGCCCTTAGAACTTGCACTGAACCGAATTGAAATTGTTTGATTACATGGTTTATAGAAATGATTAAGGCCTTCTTTGTGTTTAAACCCTTTGGCTTAAAACTGATCCATCTAGTTATTTTCCCTTTGCAAACACTTTTGAGCCTTTAACCTTGTTGTTTTTCATTTAATCACCTTACATTAAACCCAAAAACCTCTTTAGCCTTACCTTAACACAAGTTGAATGAAGCACAGAGTAAATTGGGACTTTTGTTCTGTATTGTATTATGAGATACTTTTATAGGTACTTCTACTCATGTATTTATTAAATTATGCTGCTAGTAATTTCTCGTGTTGTGTTTTCTCTCCCTTATTCTTAGCTAAAAAAAAGAAAGAAGAAAGAAAAGAAAAAAAGAAGAGAAGAAAAAGCAAAAAAAAAAGAAAAAAGCATAGTAATATTAGTTAGTAATGAGTAGTTGTAGTCCTTTGTATTCATGTGTTTGTCTCAAAATTTGAATGTGAGTGTCCCTTTTACTTAGTACTTTGTGAATTCTTGTGATTAACCCTTTGCCTTTTTTTTACCTTACCTTTGAACCTAGCCCCATTATAACCCATAATAAAGTCCTTATGATCTATGATCTCATGTAATTCGATTGAATGATAACTGGTGAATTTGCAAGCCTATGGTAGTGCAATATGTTAGAGACAGATTTGAAGAAACACTTTAACCTTAAACACCTGAGTGTAAGAGAAAAATCTTTAAGAAGAATTCACTTTTGGTTTCATACTTGCCTTTTGAGCAAAGATGTCTTATTTTGACTTTGTTTATTTGTATCGATGAAAAGTGATTATGATGTATGTTGCAACCTAAGTCTTGCTAGCCCAAGTTAACGGAATGTGTGCACTTAATGTTATGAAGGATGAATTGATAGATTGTAGTGGTTTGACATGTTTGTTCGAGGGCGAGCAAAGGTTTGGTGTGGGGGAATTTGTTAAGTTGTCATTTTGTACTTATTTGGTATAAAAACCTCTCTCGGATGGATTTGTTTCTTAATTATTTTCAGATGATTTTCAACACTTGGGAGATAAAATTGAGTTAAAAAGATGCAAGGAAAGTGAAGATAATTTGAAATTCCAGTTTGGCAAAAAATTCATTAACTAAGCGTGGGCATGTGCAAGGACAAAAACAATCTACAGAATCTGTTTTCAAGTTCAAATTGGAGATTTTTATAATCTTTAAAGATCATATTGCTATCTTATCAATGGAGATCTACAACTTGAAGTGGGGATAAGGATTTTCTGCTGAATATCAAAGAAAAATTGAGAAGATTTGAAGGGATAAAAGAGGATTTCGGATTACTGTTCACACAGATCACTTTAGAAGTAGTTTTACGTTTTCTGCATTCTTTTCTTCTAGTTTCCTCGACAGCCATAGTTAGGTTTCAATTTTAGCAGTGTTTATCTAGGGATTTTTAGGATTTCTAAGAAAGACCAGAAACGGAGACTTTACAATTAGTTATTTCTTTGTTTTTCACTTTCATTATAAGTAGCTAAATTCCTTTTCTTGGTTGAGGGAAACCATGTTATCATATATTATGTGTGAGATGTTTCAATAAAGTTTGTTTGTTGATAAATATTGAGTGCCTTCCAAATTTCTTTATACAATTGAATTGATTGATTTCTAGGTACGCAACTAGGAATTGATTCGTTTAATAGCTAGATTAATAAAATATGACGTTCAGTTTTGTTAATCATAAGTGGCAATTATGATTACCTTCTTTACGTTATAGTGGGAAATTCTAAGAAGAAACTCATCTTGGTTGAATGCATGTCGTACATGTGTTATCTTATTCATTGGTTTCTTAATTCTTAAAGCTATTACTCAATTGAACTTACGATCGTATCTAGGTTATTGAGTGATAAGAATGCTTAGAATATATGTTTCTACTCATTTACACTTAAGAGAAAACATCACCCAATGGATGTTTATTGATGAACTGAATTTTATATCAAGGGCCTATATTAGTGTGATAACATCAGTACTCGAAAACAAGATTTGTCTATTAAATTTTCAGATCCAATTACTTTTATTAAATTTTGATTTCATCTTTTTCTTAAATTGCTGTGAATTAAAAACCCCCTTTTTCGTCACTTGATTTTTGTTTTGAACTAGTACAATCTTTGCTGTTAAAATTCCTCGTGGGAACGATACCCACTTTTCACTATTACATTAATTTGTATTAACGGAAGTTGGTTTATTTTTGAATTTGGTTGTAGGTGACAGCAGTATCATGTGCACACAAAAAAGTTCTAGCATATACAATGTATGCACCAGAGAGTTTCCTTTCAAATTTTATTTATTTTAATTAAATTGATATTAAATTGTTTTAATTTAATCTATCAAATGCTAATTACGTGTGGAGGGTGGAAAGATGTTTTCTATTTGTTTTCAAAGGGTTAATTTTATTAGGAGTATTTTGAAATTAGTTTAATTTTTCAAAGAGTTGAATTATTAAAATAAATTAGTTATCAAATCAATAATTACAATCAAGCAAAGGTTTTAAAGCATTTTTACACAATTTTATTACATTATAAATAATTAATATAATGAGATTATATTTTTATAAGACTTACATTTTTTAAAATTTAAATCCCTCAAATAAATATTAAGTACATATTAAGAATGTGATAATTGCCCCTATTATTAAGAATAAAACCAAAGTTCTGTTGATTATAAGGCTTGTTGAGCAAACTCAAGGCTTATTTAACTAGAATATTTTTTACTTAAATTAATGAGTCCTACTTAACTAGTCTGCATAGTTTGGATGAACAAATTAATGATTATATAAATTTAAAAGCAAGGCTAGGAATAATATATGAGATATATTTTTGACAAAAAGTTGTCACCTGACAAATCTAGGAGTTATATAAGATGTGATTGATAAATTTGTTATCTAGTTAATTTAAAAATAGTTGGTTTATTGAGTAAACTTAAGATCAACTAGGTTTGCATGAGATCTTAGCCCACTAGAAATTTTTTTGATAATTTCTTGGTTTAATAATAAGGGTTATTATTTTAAATAAAATAATGAGAGTAACAAAATATTTGTTAAAATCCTTATTTTATTTTTTATGAAGTAAGTTAATACTTGCTCTTTTATTCCTTTTGGTTGTCAGAAATGATGAGCACCAATCCATTGCTAAAAAGCATTATAGATGCTAACAAACTAATTGGACCTAATTTCTCGTACTAGTTTCATAACTTAAGAATTGTTCTCAAGAAGAAAAGAAAATATATGTTCTTAACACTACTGTTCCACCAAATTATAGTTCAGATACAATTAATGAAGTTTAGGGGAGATATCAACGTTATATTGATAACATTAAACAAGCTACATATACGATGTTAGCTAGTATGTCTCCGGAGCTTTAGAGGCATCATGAGAACATAGATGCTCCTACTATTATTTTGCATGTTAAGGAGTTGTTTGATGTTCAAAATAGGGTTGAGAGTTATTAGTTCTCCAAAACATTCTTTAACGTAAGATGGCAAAAATATCTTCAGTGGAGTTACACATATTGAAGATGATTAGCTATATTGAAATACTAGGCCAATTAGTTTTTCCATGGACCATGAATTGAGCATTGATATGTAGCCATAATTTCTTAGTTGAAGCCTTTCATACTTTTTTATGAACTTCCATATGAACTAAAAGGATATGTCATTTCCTAAACTATTAAATATGCTCAAGGTTATAGAAAGATGCCTTAAGAAGGAACCTAAATTTATTCTTATTGTGTATTCTTCCAAGAACAAGAAAAAAGGCTTTAAGAAGAATAATAACAAGAAGCAAAACGGTTTTTTTAAAGTAGCAAAGTTAATAGGTGTCGTCAAAAAGAAGAACAATGATAAAGGCATATGTTTCCATTGTGGAGTTGATGGACAATGGAAGAGGAATTGTAAAGCTTATCTTACTACACTAAAAGATAAGTAGTTTAAGTAAACTCCTCTTTATGTATGTTTATAATTAAGATCAATCTTTCTACTTCTATTCCATATTCTTGGGTACTAGATACTAGATGTAGTTCTCATATTTGTAATAACATACAAATATTATCGTTAAACAAATTACTGAGGAAAGCTGAAGTGGACCTACGAGTTAGTAATGGAGTAAGAGTTGCTACATTAGCTATAAAAACTTATAGTTTAACTTTGTCTTCTGACTTTGAACTAGAACTAGACAATTTTTGTTATGTTCAAATTATTACTAGAAACATCATTTCCATTTCTTATTTAAATTTAGACATATTTATCTTTATTATTGAGAATAAGACTTATTCCTTTCATAAAGATGATATTTATTATGTATCTAGATTATTTATGAATGACTTGTATGAATTAGATCTTGAAAGTATAATCATTAACATAAATAGAAAGAAAAGAAAGTTAAGTGACTAAATTTATTTTGTCTATTGCATTGCAGGTTAGGTTATATCAGCGAAACTATAATTACAAAGTTATATAAAGGAGAATATTTGGATCCTATTGAATATGAATTATATGAAACTTGTGAATCTTATTTATTAGGAAAGATGACCTACCTACCCTATAATAGAAAAGGAGAGCATACTATTGAGTTACTAGATCTTATACATTCAAATGTATGTGGACCTATGTCTATTCACACTAAAGGTGGCTACTCATATTTTATTACATTCATAAATGATAATTTGAGATATTGTTATATGTATTTAATGAAACAAAATTCTAAATCATTTGAAAAGTTTAAAGAATTTAAAATTGAGGTTGAGAAATAAACATGTAAGAGTATTAAGACACTTATATCAAATAAAGGTGGTGAATATTTAGACCATACATTTCTTGGTTACCTAAAGGGAATGAGATTCTCTCATAATGGATTCCTTTTAGAGCTCTACAACATAATAAAGTGTTTAAGAGGAGAACTATACTCTGTTAGATATGGTACATTGTATGATGAGTTATATAGTCCTTCTTGTCTCCTCTTAGGAATATGTCCTTGAAACTGATGCTTACATTTTAAATATAATTCTATCCAAATTGGTTGATATGACACAATATGAGATATGGGCTAGTAGTAGACCAAATTTATTAGATCTAAAGATTTAGGGATGTGATGCTTATGTTAAGCATGTAACATCTAATAAGCTTCAAGATAAATTAGATAAATACAAATTTATGGGGTATCTGAAAAAGAGTATCAGATATTATTTTTACCATCCTTTGAGCAAAAGGTGTTGATCTCAAATTGTGTTACATTTTTCGAAAGAGAATTTATTCTTAAGGAAAGTAGTAAGAGTAAGATAAAACTTAAAGAAGTTCAAGAATTAAAATATCATGTCTAGATAAAATAAGTACTTTAAATTGATACATATGATGTGTAGCTAAAGGCTTAAAATACATGTAGTCGACAACACACTAGTAAGATATATCATCCCCCTACTAGATTAGATCTATATATTAGAAAAGAAAAAGACAATATATCACTCATGGATAATGAGCCTATTACTTTTAAAAAGCAATGTCCAGAATTGATTCTTTAAAATTGCATCAAGTTGTAAGATCTGAAATAAAATCCATGTACACTAACTAAGTATGGACTTTGGTGGATGCTCCTAATTGTATTGTACTTAGAGGATTGCAAGTGGGTTTTTTAAGAGAAAACAAAGCAAGGCTAATGGCTAAAGGTTAAAAACAAAAACAAGGAGTTGATTTTGATGAAACCTTTTTGCTAATAGCTATGTTTAAGCCCATTATGGTCTTATTAGCTGGATATGATGATTATGAAATACGATAAATGGATGTCGAAACGATATTTCTCAATATGAATTTGCTTGAGGATGTGTATATGACATAATTAGAACGGTGTTTTGAATCCAAAAAATTTCCTAATCAAGTATGCAACTTACAAAAGCCTATTTATGGATTTAAGCAAGTATAGGTAATCAAGCAGTTTGATTTTATAAAAAATGTGGATGAACAATGTTTCTATAAAAAGGTTTCTAAGGTTGCAATCATTTTCCTAGTGATATATATGGATGACATATTGTTGCTTGGTAATGACATACCAATGCTTTATTTTGTAAATATTTGGTTATCCATGAACTTCTCTATAAAAGGTATGAGAAAAGCACCATATATTTTGGAATAAAGATCTTTAGAGATAGATCACAAAGGTTGATTGACTTATCCAAATTCACGTACATAGAAAAAGTGCTAAAGAAGTTTAAAATGAAGTATTCCAAAAGTGGATTATTACCTATGTCGTATGGGGTTTTCTCTCTCATAAAGTATGTTTGCTAAGACACAAGTAGTGAGAGATAAAATGGATTATGTTCCATATTCTTCGATAGTTGGATCAATTATGTATGCAATGTTGTATACTAGACTACATGCCTCTTATGCTTTAACCATGACAAACAGTTTCAAGTTAATCTTGGTGATAATCATTGGACAATTATGAAAATATCTTAAAGTACTTGAGGATGACTAAAGATGTTTTTTAGTTTATAGAGGAACTAAACTGAGAGTTCAATGGTATTCAAATGCTAGCTTTTAGTCTAATCTAGATGATAGTAGGTTATAATCAGGGTACATCTTCATTTTAAATGATAGTGGGATAAGTTGGAAGAGTTCCAAACAACCAAATATTGTAAATTCTATGACCAAGAAAAAGTATAGTTTAGTGTCAGAGGTGATAAAGGAAGTTGTTTGGATTAAAAAGTTCATAACTAAACTTGGAGTGGTTTCTAGAATTGTAGAGACAATAATATCCTACTGTGACAACAGTGGTTCCATTACATAGGTAAAGAAACCAAAGTCTCATCAACGATCCAAACGTATACCTAAGAAGCTTCAATTAATCAAAGAGATAGCGGAGAGGAAAGACATAACATTAGAGTGAGTTGTCACTAAAAAGAATCTTGCAGATCCTCTCACTAATTCATTGTCTCAAAAGAGACGTGATCAACATATGGATGGTTAAGGTATTAGATATATAAGTATTTAGCTTTAGTAAAATTGGAAGATTGTTACTTTATGTCCTTGTAGTCAATTGATTGGTTTAATTTTATGTATGACATTATTATTTTAATTAATAATGGAACTTTTTTATCTTTATGTATTTTGTTAATTACATTTGATGTTTTAATACTAAAAGTAAAATATATAGAATAATTACTATGCAATTGAATTATAAGAAGATCATAATTATGATATTCAATTTATATTTATACATTATTCTTAAATTTTTCCTAGCTATAGTTTCATCAAAACTAGCATACGTTATATTTATTTCTTATAAAGAAAGTAGTTGATCTCATAAATTAAAGTATGGAGATACTTAAAAAACATCGTGAGTGCATATTAGAGAATAAGTTCAATAAACTGACCTAATTATGAGAATTTCAAATGGAGTATTACTTATTTGTCTATGAATTTCCTTATTATGATGGCTATATAATTTACCTTTAAATTTGAGAATATCAAACTATTACATATGTGAATTATTGTATTTTGATGCTACTTATGACCTATTATATTTAGATGACTTAGTCTGTAATACTTACATATAGTATGGATCATATGAAGATAGTTACATAAGTCAATAAAAGATTCATCACTCTAAAGTATTCAAAGAGAATATTCTATTATTCTTGATTTAAAATTATAAATTATTTATTTACAGAATTAAAAATAAATTAAAAAGCCATTTTAATTTATCTAATTCTAATTATGAATTAAAATTGTAATTTATAATCATTACCGCAATACTAGAAACCTAATAGGTCATATGTAATTATAGTTAGAAAGAGAAAAATTAGTTTAAAATAGATTAAACTTAATTGTGAGGCTTGAAAAACTTCAGGGATCAAATATGAGATATTAGATTATATTAAAATTAAATTGTTATTATAATTATAATTTGATTTTAGTTATAATTAAATATTTTAATTTTAACCAGAAATAAACATAATACTTTTTTTTTCTATAAATAGGAAATAAGCATAAGAGGGTTAAAACTCCAACTTATTCCTCTCAAATGTCGAGTACCTTATTTTTGCTTTGGGAATATCATTAGAGACTAGATGCTTGGATAATTCCTCATTGACACATCACAAAAAAGATTTTTATAAGAATTCGAATCAAGTACGATTAAATTACTTTTTATAATTCATATTTTTCAAATTATTCAATTATTGGGATCCATTTGAGAACAATAATTTTGTTTCTTATGAAATTTTGTTGGTTATTGTGAAATGTAGCATTGATTAATTAAAATAAATCAAACTAAAAATATTACAGTCAAATTGGTTTGTCTAAGACTAAGGTATATTTATCATATATGTGCTGTAAGAAAAATTGCTTACCGATTATTCCTGATGTGAAACAATAATATAAAATGTTAGCTGTTGATGTCTTTTAACTTAACCGCAATATGATATATTAAATAGATCATTTACTTTATAAAGCTAGTTAGCTTTGGCTAATATGTACAAAGGCTAGCCTTTTTTTTCCTTCACTTGGATTATGACCATTATTTGAATGACAAAGGCGGAGACGAAATGTTCAAAGTCAAGCAAGACTTGGAAGGAATTCGTATATAGTATTTCAAGCAATTGAAACATGGTCCTTAAAAGAGCATCAACTATGCGTGGAGTATGTATCATTTACCTTTTTTTAAAAACTTTTGTTTGGTAATGTTTAGTGTGGCAGGTTTAATTTATTGTTTGTTAGGTGGCCTGACCAGTGTGCTTAGCTTGCCTTTCACTTTCTCCTAGTTTATCCAAGTGTTATCATTTATTGCATCAATACAACCTTTTTTTTGTTTGTTTAATTTGTAAACTCCTTCCAAACGTTTACTAATAATATTTTAAGCAGTTGATATATGGTGCTTAATTGATTATCTGATATGAAGATATATTCAACCTCCTTTTCATGAAATCATAGATACCTACTATGATTGGAATATTCATCTTGTTTAGTTTGTTGTTTGTTAGTTGGCCTGACCAATGATTTTAGCTGTTATCACATCAGTACTCTCTTTTTTTAATTTTAAAAAATTTAAACTACCTTTTGAACCTAATAGAGCTTAAACTCGGGTTGATCTGCAGTTTTGGGTTTAAAAGAAAATTATTATTACATTAGCTTGACGGAAATGTTTTTCCTCCTCATGTTCTAAAGAAAAATAGGAACCTGTATTTGTAAAACATGAAGTAGTTTTGATCTTCTGCTTTCTCCAGGCAATCTAGTTGAGCTGGCATAAACCAAAAACGCAACTTTGTTCTTTCATCACACTCCTTTCGTGCACATCTTCCTGCTTTGCCTTCTTGTTCCAAAGCTTTTGCTCTTTGTTTTGTACGTCAAAAGTTGAGTGTCAGCAGCTACATATATAATCTTGTAAAAGCTGATCGATCACCAATCGTCCCATGAACACCTAAACCTCAATACGGAAAACGCCATAATGGATTAGGTTTGAAAATTTCCTATAAGGTCACACATTTTCTCCAACAGAAATATTTTTTAACTAAGGAATTTAACTTTTTGGTTGAATGATGTGCCATTCCCTCTACTCTACTTTTCATGTTCGAATCTCATTAGAAGTTGGAACGGCATTGACAAATTTTTGAATAGAATAGCTATATTTGGCGTAAATCTCACTACTTAATCCTTGATTGACGTGCAAATTGGTGGGTGGATTTTCCTGAACTAAATAACAAGTTAAAGAAAAAGAAAAGAGAAAGGAAGTGTTGTTTCTTGCTGGATTGTAAAGATTGTAATTTCCTAGTGACCGGCCGATGGAGACAGTCCAAGACGCTAGCCACCAAAACCGGCCAAGGATACAAGGAAGCTGTACCCAATAGGTTAATGAGGTAATTGATCTAGTTTTCTCCATGAAAACTTTGGGCCTGGTATTATGGTCTCTAGGTTCTATGAAACATTACTGTCGACATGTCCGTCTCCTTTTCCACTCGTTATCAGTTAGTAATAGTCTTGATGGCTTCCATGTTCCACTCTCCCGCCGCTAACATGGAAACTTCTTGTCCTCTGAATTTCAATGTCCTTCGTGAACTTTATCAAGTACATCTAAAACCTGCTTCTTTGTACATGCCTTTTAATTGTCGATATGCTGCTGAAGGCATTCGAATTCTGCGGTCGGAGTATCTTCGGGTTAATGGTTCCTTTCTACCCCCTTCAGATACTCTTCAGGTATGCTGGGAGTCATACAGGAACTTGATCCATGAGCTTGTCGATGGTGTTGATGTTGAAACCCTTTGTGGGTACCGTTCTGAATTGATTTGGGATACTTGTTTGAACATTACCTCATCCGAAACATTTGAGAACCGGTTTTCCAAGTCATTGCTGCTGCAAATTAGAAGCATCTGTGAGAATTCTTGGGACAACGGTGTCGTTTGTGAATCCTGTATGAATTACTTGATGAATCTTACAAAATTAGATCTTCTTGGTGCTGAAAGTGAGGACGTCTCAGGTTGCTCTTCTTATCTGGTTATGTATGCAGCAGCTTTTGTTAATAAGTTTGGACCGACCGACCCAGGAACTACAAAGTGCTTGTTCAGGCTTGATTATCCAATGCGATTCACCTCCAGTACTAGTGAGCATCGTAGGTCTATGATTTCTGGAACTGTGTTAGGTTGCATAGTTGGGATCGTAGGGGCTCTTTTGGCAGTTGGATTGCTAGTGATACGAAGCAAGAAGTTTGAGAAGAAAAGGGATGCTTCTTTCATAGACGAGAACAGCATGGACCTGGGATTAACACGTAATGCCAGAGGTAGCAATTTAGTGAAGTTTAAAATCGACGAAATCAGAAAGGCTACAAGGAATTTCTCAAGACACAATATTATTGGGAAAGGAAATTTTGGAAATATTTACAAGGGAGTTCTACCAGATGGCACTGAAGTTGCCTTCAAGAGATTCAAGAATGTTTCCGCTTCTGGTGATGCAAATTTTGCCCATGAAGTAAAGGTCATTGCAAGTGTGAAACATGTCAATCTTGTTGCTTTGAGAGGCTACTGTACCTCTACTGTAGGTATGGAAGGTCACCAGAGGATCATTGTCTGTGATTTGATGCACAATGGAAGCGTTTATGATCATCTTTTTGGTTCTGGAACGAAGAAACTGAGTTGGCCTGTTCGCCAAAGGATAGCCCTCGGAACTGCTCGTGGGCTGGCATATTTACACAATGGGGTGCATCCACCAATCATCCACAGGGACGTTAAAGCCAGTAACATACTCTTGGACAAGACATTAGAGCCAAAGTTAGCAGATTTTGGCCTTGCAAGGTTCAATTCTCACGAAATGACACATTTGAGCACAAGGGCAGCTGGAACACTAGGTTATGTTGCTCCGGAGTACGCACTGTTTGGCCAATTAAGCGAGAGAAGTGATGTTTATAGTTTTGGAGTAGTGCTTCTTGAGCTTTTGAGTGGAAAAAGAGCATATGAAGAACATGAAGGTAAAGCTTCTCTGCTGACAGATTGGGCATGGTTGCTTGTGAATGAAGGTAGAGCGCTGGATATCATTGAAGAAGACATACCTGAACTGGGGCCACATGAAGTTGTGGAGCAGTATGTTCACATAGCAGTTATTTGTGCTCATCCAATAGTTCAAGCCAGACCAAGAATGGAGCAGGTTGTGAACCTTTTAGAAACAAATAGCCTGGTTTCATCAGCCCCTGTCAATGTCATACAAACTACTACAAGTCATACCCTACTTCCATGTCTTATGGATCCAATTCAGACAAGAAAATCATAGATTGTATTGATTAGTGATTCTATTAATTGTTTCATACCTCATACACCAATACATTGTAAAGGAAAACCAGTTTTTCTATTTTACGAGATTTTGGTAACCGATATTATCGGAAGATAAATTACTCTCTGCATTATGTTAGAGACGAGGGACGAACAGAGCTCCTAAGGCTTACTATTTGTTATTTAAGCATTCTTTTTGGTTAAATATTAGGTCAGATAATATTCGAATTAAGGTACTAATAATAAGTTACCAAAACAGCAAATTAAATTAGTCACAATAAACACAAGTAATAGTCGCGAAAATTCTAAAAATAAAAACATACAGCAGCATGCTGCTATGCCAGGACAGAGTTGTGAGAATATCTATAGTGATCCATCTCCAAAGCTGTTATGAGAGAAAGTGGAGATGAAGCTCATCAACACTAAGAAGAAGATAAGTTGTTGTATAACTCAAGGTGTGAATGAGTGACATTAGTGAACTGAAGAAGCTCGAGCAAAAAGGTGCTATTATAAAATATTATGGTGAATTCGACTTGCTTTTACACAAGTTGGTGATGCAGAAGTTGTATCTTATAACCTTCTTTTTTTAAGGAATAAGATTTTAAATCCAATACCCTGCCAAAATTTGGAATCCTAAAACTTTACAACGTACATATGATTTAGGGAAAAAAAAAAGCATGAGATAGACTTTGCAATGTCATGGATAGGAAAAATGTAATAAGAGAAATTCTTATTCGATGGTGCCTAAGAATACAATCTCAAGAAATTCTCAGATAATCTTGCTAAGGCTAATACTAGTAGAAAACCAAAAAAATAGCAGTGAAGCAAGGAGGAAGAGGACAACTTCTAACAGGGTTAGATGATAGATAAGCTAAAAGCTTGCGCTTTTAGTATGAGAAAAAATATGTGCCAAGATACAAGTGCAAAAGGAATAGGTTTACAAATGTACATGGTGGAAGAGAAATACGAGGAAGAAAAGTTGTACATGGAAGAGGAGGAAAAGAAACAACCCACTATATCCTTATAAGCGATGTAGGAGCGAGTGAGGCAAAATATCAATAAATGAAAGTGAAAGGACAAGTCAAGGAGAGAACCATACATATGCTAATCTATGAGGTAATACGTACAATTATATTGAAAATGGGTTGTTAAGCAGAATAGGGGAACCATCGGAGGAGATTAAAACAATTCCTATTGTGGTTGGAGAAGGAATACAACTTCTATGTAATCAAAATTTCATGGATTTCATGTAACATCCCGTTCCCACATAACGGGTCGGATCAGAGAAACGAGTCTACGAGAAGACCAATTGGAGAAGTTAGGACAAACATATCTCATGCTCATGTATTTGTGAAAATGTAATTTTTGC
>JAOQML010000003.1:25254062-25267409 GCA_027568935.1 Erythroxylum urbanii
TTCATTAATTAAAATATTATAATTATTTTTTATAAATATTTTCAACCAATTGATTACTACTCTTTTCTCTTAATCAATTATTATAATTATAATAATCATATCGATACATCGGTGCCATAGCCCTCCCGAATCATACACAGTAGGCCGGATGCGGTTGTTAGACGTTTTATAATTCAACACTGACAAGACTTGGGATGATTCAGGATCTCAAAAAAAAGTCGAGGAATTGGAGAACTCGCTCTCGCTCTATCCACAACTCTCCAAGTCGCCATCTCCTTCTCTCTCTCTGTTACCACGTGACTCCCCCGTCTAGTCTTGTTTCCGCTTTGTCCATTCGCTTTCAATCTGTTTTCTTTTCCATTTTTTTCATCTCAACTGCCCTTCTCTCGCATCTGCGCTTCTTTCATTTTATTTTTTCAGCCCCCTCTCCTCTCCTCTGCTACTCTACTTAAATGATTATGACGCGTTCTCATGTTCGTCTCTTAAATGCTTATGAAGCGTTCTCAGCCTTGAGCCTACCGAACTCATGTTCGTCTCTATCCTGTTATAAAATTATTTAATTACTTACAGTTACTTCAACATAGATAAATAGCATTAATTGTAGTACAGAAAAATTTTATAAATAAAGATAATCTAAAAAATTGTAACCAAAAAAGAACTAAAGTAATCATAAATAATTAAAATTAAATAAATAAATTATAGTTTTATTTTTAACGAAATTCAAATTAAATTTGGTAAAAAAAATTTGAGACAAAATTAAATATATTTTTTTAATCAAAATTTGGTATTGGTTTTCTCGTGACAACTGACAAGCCTGAACCTGTGACTGTGAAGCCGTTTTAGTTCGCTCAAGTTGAAGAAAGACAAGAAGCGTAGATCAATGGCCTCCGACCAGCAGGTAGGATATTTTTTTCTCATGTGGGGCGCATCAGCCAGCTTTATTTTGTGTAATCTATCATTTAATTTGGTAAATTTAACTCCATGTCTGTTGTTCAACGTTACTTTTAACCTGGATGAGATGACTTATCATATCATATTTGCTTTTATTGTTTGGAAGTGTTTGGAATTTGTAGAGATAGCTGATGCTCAGTCATTCCAGCTTATAATTATAAAGAAACAAACCAAGATATTTTATATGAATAAAGACATTTGAGTTTTTGACCTTATATAGACAAGTCCTGAGACACTACTCTGCCACTCATTATTTTTCTGTACTTTAGTCTTCACTCATGCTCATGGCTTCCGGTAACCAAGACATGGGGAAAAGAGTCATTGAAGAAGAGCAACTGATTGAGTCCTTGCTTATAAACCGACCCAACACTGATACCAACATTGGCATTTGTAGCAATGATGGTTTGTCATCAGGAGACACTTCCCATTATTCAGCTACTCTTGTATTTAGTATCTTCGCCGTGGCTTGTGGCACTTTCTCTACAGGAGTCACTGTGAGTTAAAAAACACAACTTTCTGGTTCTACTTGTTAGTTTTTATCTTCATTGAGGTAGTTGTGGTTGGAGGGAATGCAAATGTCTATCTTTGAAGCTCTTTTAAGAGGTTGATTCATCTCCAGAGTTGTGTTCTTTGATGCTTTACAAGGGAAGATGTTAATGATAGTTGAAAACATGCATCTTTTCTCAATCTCTCTGCAGATAGGGTATTCTGCTCCCGTGGAGTTCGGCATCAGGAAAGATTTGGGCCTTTCCGTGGCAGAGGTAAATGGGATGTTGATGAATATCTTATCCTTTTCGAATATCAATGAGAAAGCAACTAGGAATGTCATTAGCTGATTTCTAATCTATAGAAATTTTTGCGCAATTTCCTTGGATGGATTGTTAGGAGGAAACTTACATAATAGTATTGTAGCATGCTGATCTTTTTGCAGATAAAAGAATTTTTTTTCTGTGTCCGTTGTTAAACATGATCTTCTATAATCTACCCGTCCGTTGTTAACCATGATCTTTTATAATCTACCAATACTGTTCTTAACCATAATTTTTTTTCTTTTATTTGCAACAAGATCAACATGGTACAATACTATTATCTAAGTTTCGTCCTAAAAATCCATCCAAGGCACTCTCCTTCAAGTTCAGCATGACATGGCATATATGGACACTCTTACTTCAGACTATGCAACCATGTCATGGAATTAACTGGACAGATTTACTAGTATTCTCTCCCTCTTTTTCTTCTTATCATTGAGTACTGACCCCCATCTAAAACGCTGCAGTTTGCTGTGTTTGTGTCGATATGGAGTGTTGGGGGATTAGCAGGTGCATCAGTAAGTGGGTGGATAACAGATCTTATTGGTCGCAAACGTGTAAGATTATCCTTATTTGGCTGTTACTTTCTGGGTTTTTAGCATTTCTTCTATTCTCATCTCCTAATTTTTGGATTTCTCCTTTTTGAGCAGACAATGTTGGTCATCGATGTCTTTTACATCACAGGATGGTTGGTGATAGCATTTGCAAAGGTTTTAAAATCTTGCGTTTTTAGTGTTTCCAAAGGTTCCTTTCTCATAGTCTGCTTAACATAAATTCGATGTAAAGGACATTGTTGATTTTAAGTTGATAATAATCTGAAACGTGATTTGTTAAGAATTTTTTGGAGCCAGCCAATGGATGCACTAGCTTAGTCTTGCATACGTCCTTCGTTGTTGTATTCCGCTTACTGTTTGGGTTGTTAATTTTATGTTTCTGTGCATATGTTGGAAGGGTGCTTGGCAACTTGACCTTGGAAGACTGTTAC
Source organism: Erythroxylum urbanii (assembly GCA_027568935.1). NCBI lineage: Eukaryota > Viridiplantae > Streptophyta > Magnoliopsida > Malpighiales > Erythroxylaceae > Erythroxylum > Erythroxylum urbanii. The sequence goes on from JAOQML010000003.1 coordinate 25,256,808, forward strand.
TGGGCGTTGGCGAATCTATTAATAGCTACTTGGTAACTGCTATATGACCCTGTTCTGGACATTTCCGGCTAATTAATCACTAAAGTGATCATCTTTTATGTTTCTTTTACCAAATACAGTCACCAATATATGTTGCGGAAATAGCACCCAAGTACATCAGAGGGGGAGCATTTTCTCTGACTCAAGTGAGCTCAAAGATGAAAGAATTTTGGCTACTAATGCTACGGCTTCCTCTTTTTTTGGCTATTCATGAACTGTTTTTGTTTCTTCATAGTTAACAGTAATTTTCGGCATCGCATTAACATTTGTCATTGGTTCCATTATCAACTGGCGCACGTTGGCCATTATAGGTAGCTTCTTTTACGTTCCACACTGTAGTAAGTAGCCTACATAACTTAACATTGCCAACTTGTTGCATGCTTGTGGTCCCAGGGGCTATTCCAGGTGTAGCCCAACTAATTGTTGCTTTCTTCATTCCTGAGTCTCCTAGATGGTTGGTGAGTCCAATACAAAATTCCTCTTAATCCATATTATTGAGAAGTTCACTGTAGAGTATCTTGAAGACGTGAATTCTAAACCATGATATCTCTGTCTGCAGACAAAGATTGGCCGAGTAGATGAGTTTAAAGCAACTCTTCAACGCCTTAGGGGAAAGAAAGCTGATATTTCTGAGGAAGCAAAGGAAATCAAAGTTACATATTCTGAAGCTGTTGCCTATTTTGAAAACAATTTCGTTTCCCTTCGTACTTTTTGTGACAAATATGCTATCAGCTCTCAATCATTTTTTATTTTTACGAACTAAATGATTAGTAGAAGTTGGAAAAAGTTGTAGAACTGAAGAGTAATTCTCCCTTTTTCTTCATGGTTCTTATTGGGAACAATTTGTCCATCTCAGGAGTCTATTGATGCATTTAATTACATCTCCAATGATGGCATCTTAGATCTATTTCAGAGGAAGTATGCTCGCTCACTAACTGTAAGGATAAACTAAAACGGTCAACTAATCAAATATTTTTAACCAATTGGCTATCCATCGATATACTTTATATTTGCCACAGATTGGCATTGGGCTAATGATTTTTGAGCAGATATCTGGATTGAGTGCATATACTCTATATACAGGTTCTATATTTGTTTCAGCTGGTAAGTCAGGAGTCCATAACGTTGTTGATGTTAGAAAATGGAATAGAAATCACCCTCAAGCTGCTAACTTTGTATATTTCTGCAGGCATCTCAACTACAGTGGGATTTGGGACAGTTGCCGTATTCGAGGTTTTGAATCTTTGAGTTGTTTATTTTGAACACATAACTGCCGGTTCCATCTAGCTGTTGGACCTAGCCATGACCTTAATCTTGTATTTAAATTGCATTTCTGATAACATACCTTTTTTTGCAGATTGTGGTGACCTTGATGACAATGATGTTAGTGGACAAATCAGGCAGAAGACTGCTTTTGATGGTTTGATGGCATAAAAATACGTCAAATTTGTAAGTGAACACTCAACAGACTAAATTAGAGATGCTAAAGTGAAAGAAAAAGCTAATGTGCAGGTTTCATGGGCTGGACTAACTTTTGGCAGCGTTCTTACAGGATTGTCATACTTCTTGCAGGTTGTGCATTTAAAGTGTATGAATTATAACAAGGTTTTAGTAGGTTTTGATTTGAATTGATTTTCTTGAGGCTTTGACTGCTCTGGACAGGACATTCACTGGTTGAAGGATTTCACTCCAAAGTTGGCACTTACTGGCGTAATGGTAAAGCAATAATTTGAAAGCATCTTCCCTTGCTCTGTAAAACAATCAATGTGATGCGTAAAGATCCTACCTTGCAACCAGGTGTTCTTGGGTTCTTACTCGTTAGGGTCATCAATTCCATGGATAATCATATCAGAGGTCAGATAACACTGTTACTTCCATGCATGATTTTACTCCGTTAACCAAATTCATTAACATTGCGTTCAATGTTTGAGGAGCATGGAATTCCGTTTCAGATTTTTCCCATAAATATAAAGGGTTCTGCTGGAAGCATTTGCAATGTGACCTTCAGTGTGTGTTCTTTGATTTCTTCATACAGTTTCCAGTTTCTGCTTGACTGGAGCTCAACAGGTGGTTATTCCTACCTCTTTTACCCTCCTTTTTAGGCATATATTTGCTACTTATGATGAAGGCTTATTGGTAGAGGAAGTTAAAACTCCTTGTCCACCAGCTTACGCTTTCTGATTACAAGGGGAAAAAAAATAATAATAAATGGCTTCTACACCGTTTACAGGTACTTTCTTCATATTTGCAGTGGTTAGTTCATTTGGGATCCTATTTCTAGCAACATTGGTTCCAGAAACAAAAGGCCGAACTTTGGAGGAGATAAATGCGTTAATTACTGATTCTTTGCAGTGAACCTGTGAACTTGGTCCTGATAGAATCGATGTGTAATAAATAAACATTTGCTACTATTAGAACTGAGAAATTATTAATTAAGACTTGAGAGATATAATGTACAATTCTTAAAGATTGTTGAAACCTCTCCCTCTAGCAAATGGAGAAATGAATATCAGGACTATTCCCGGATTTAACTAAGCCACAGGTCAACAACAGATAAGAGAGTTATTCTTCTTTACTCGAATTTGATTTTACCTATTAATCAATATCTTTTACAATGTTTTGTGTTCTTAATTTTCTACTTTAATTTACATGAAAATAAACTTCGTTGACTGACCATAAAATCTTTTGGAGTTGAAAACTTATTAAAATCAAGTTTATGAATTTAAAAATTCAATGAAAGAATTTATGAACCACTAAAGTTCATAAAAAAAGATTAAGACTATAATTGAAAATTATTTAATTTTATCTCAAAAGAATTAAAATTTATCCAATCGTTTTCTGTGGAGATTATTAGTCTAGTAATGTACATCAATAATGAAGTTGAACCTCACCAGCTGTCTTGGAACACCATAGTTTGAGTCTAGTTAGAGCAATTATAGTTTAATTTTAGAACAAAGGACTCGTAACACGAAGCCGTTCTCTACCTATGCAAGCTATTAGTTCATTATTTTTTTTTTTTGAGAATTTGTGACATGAATTATCAAGGTCCAAATACAGTTTCCTGAGTATACCTTCAGAATTTTATCATCAAGATAAACCCTCAAATGTACAATTTAGGGTTTAACTGTCGAGTTATTAAACCAACAGAGGTTCATTTTGGTGACCTATATTAGTGGTGATTTTTACTTAAAATAGGGTTTCTAGCACCTATTAAGAAAATATGACCAATATGGGTCTGTGTTGGACCTGTGTTTGTTAAGACACTTTGAATCGTTTTAGGATTTTATGAGAATAAAAGGGAACCTTTTATAGGAGACCAAAACACACTCAAAGGAGTTATAAGGAGTTGAGCAAAAGGGTTTTCAGACAAAAAAAGAATGGGCAAAACTATGGAGATAAAAGAAGAGGGTTCCACTAATTTTCAATTAAAATACTTCAAGATATCGAGAACGTTTTCTTCTATCTTGTTTCTTGCTTAATTTTTGTTGGATTCTTTTACTTTAATATGAATCAAATTATCTAGATGAGATGAAACTAAAACTATGTGTTTGAATTAATTCTTCGATTTGTTGAAAGACTTTTTTTTTTCTGTGAATTATTGATGATTATATCTTGTTTGGAATAAAAATATACTAGCGTCTTAATTCAATTTCAGATTTCACATATAGTGATTAATAAATCATATGTATGAATAGATCATGACAAATAATAAGAGTTGCATAGAGTCCTAAAGATAATATTATACAAATCTTCTAAGTAAAAACCAAATTTATCAAAGAAAATTTATAGAATAAGTTAATGCGTTCTTAAAGGTTTTGATTAGAAAGAGATTTCAATTAATCAATTTAAGGATAGAGACCATATATCTTGAGAAAGAATGTGATTGTAATTTTAAATATAGAAAGATTATAGAGAGATTATTTATTTGGATCTTGATTATCATTCGATTGGTTCATTCTTGTTTATTTCTTCAGTTTGTTATCTTAGATTAGTAACTCTAGTCTTTTTTTTTTTCTTTTATGCAATCATTCATTTTTTTAAATTAGATAAAAAAGAAAGCTAATAATAGTACTTGTAATCCTTACTGGATCTGCATTTATATATTATAAAAATGATAAGTGCACTTGCCTAATTTATCTTCATTACTGTTTTAATCGAATACACATGTATTGCATTAATTTTTTTGTGTCAGTGTCATAGACTAAGGTATTAGGAACATTTTATCATAGACTAAGGTATTAGGAATATTTTATCTTTATTAATCTAATAATTTTCTTTGTTTTTTGGTGTTAATTTATTTTAAAACCTTCTTTCTAGATCTTGTATTTATTGGTTGAATTTCAAGATTTAAGTACTTGATCTTACTGCTTATAAATATATTGACAGGATAAGGAGGACAACGTATTATGAGGGATTAAGCTAGCCTATCGTTTATAAGGACATAATTTAGAACTATTAGGCCAAAAGGAAGGCTAATAATTTTGAGTTAAGGTTAACATGATGTTGATGATTTTAATACTTATGTAATTTGATGGCTTGCCTTGTGAGGATTTAATTGCACATATCGCCAATTTTTTTGGAGATTTATGATACATTCAAAATTAACAAAACTTTAGAGGGTGCTAATTGGTTAAAATTGTTCCCTTTTACATTGAGGGATAGAATAAAATCTTAGTTGAAACATCTTCCTCCTGTATCCATTATCACCTGGAATAAGCTTGCTAAAATTTTTTTAGCCAACATTTCCCCCTAGAATGAATGATACGTCTTAGGAATAACACCTTCTCCTTTCAAACATTAGAAAGTGAGACATTGTATGTGATACTTGAGAGAGGAAAGAAGCTATTGAGAAAGTACCACTCTATAGCCTCAATTTGAGATTATAAATGCAAATGTTTTGTAATGAGTTAAGTTATCTATTTAAGCAAATGATCAATGAATCTTTGGGTGAAACTACTAGCTTTAAAACTCCTAAAGAACTGCAAGAGATTATTAAAAACATTACCATAAATAATTACCAGTATGGAAATCCGAGGTTGAAGTCAAGATGAAATGCCGGCATCCATAATGTAGATATGATGACAATATTAGAGGTGAAGTTAAAAACGTTAAGTAGAAAGATGGACATTATGGGATTAGAAGCTTAATCGGAGTAAGTGGTGGGTTGTGATATTTGTGTTAGGAGACATTCAATTATGAATGTAAGACCCTTTATAATATAAGACAATTGTCTAAATCAGTTTCTTTTTAAAGGAAAACTTTCCAAATTAATATGTATGATCGTGTGATGAGCAATAAGACAAACATTAATTTATATTCTTTTGAAGAGGAATTTATTTTTTCTTAACTACCCTCAATGTCAATAGGTATGTATAGTTGCACTAGTGGAGGTAGACTTTTGACAGTCATAAGAGAGTTCCATAGACTATTACAAGCATAATTTAAGTAACTATATCTTCTTTGATAGATAATAGCCTCACTAGATAATGACAAAAAAAATGAGACATGCAAGCAAGAAAGTAATGATCTTAATGAGTAGAGAACTGCTAGATGCGTCAAAATTAGACTTTTGTGAAGTAAATAGTTAGCTTTTAATTATAAAATCTAGAAAAATAAAATTACATTAAGGGTAAAAGATATATACAACTCCTTTATAATTTGAGTAACGTAAAAAAGCTCCAAATCTTTAAAATTCTAAAAGAAATTATAGTTTTTAATTTTACAAAAAATTATTTTCTTAGAACACATATTAACCAATCAAATGTTACTAATATAGTAATAACCTAAATCTTAAATTGAATTAAACTAATTAAATCTAACTCAAATTAATAGTTTAAAATAACTATAATAAATTATCGGTTTGAGCCAAATTTAATTCGTTTAGATTATGTTTAAGAGTTCAATTGTATCATCGTACTAGTAACATTTGATTGGTACATATATAATTTTCATATAACATGTATTTTATCACTATTTTTAATGAAAGTATAAGAGAAGAAGTCAAGATGAAAATTATGAAGAGTTTTTTTTTTAATTCTAAAGATTAAGAAATTTTCTAAAAGTTAATTAAATAATAGGGATTTTGGTACTTTTTACTTTACTTTTAACTATATCAGTTCAAATCCTTGTAGACTTGCTCAAATTTCTTTAAAAGCTACAATTTAGTATATGCTTACCTTTATTGATAGATTCTCCAGATAGCTCTACTTTCTCACAAATAAAAATAAATTCTTTTTCATTTTTAAGTAATTAGTGGCTTAAAATTGAAATCAAATTAGGAAAAAAAATAAGCATCCTGGAACTTGTAATGGTTTAAAATATTGTAAAAAAATTAACGATTTATGTAAAAGTTATAGTATAAAGAGATATTGCATAACTCAACATAATAGTGGTGGTGGATGCATGCATACAATAACATTGAAGAAAGGTTATTGTATACTTTTGAAATTTTTACTTGTCTAAATATTGTAGAAAAATTAATGATTTATGTAAAAGTTATAGTATAAAGAGATACTGAATTACTATAGAAACTTGTCAATATAATACATGAATACAATAACACTAAAGAAAGGTTATTGTATACTTTTGAAATTTTTACTTGTCTAAATACTTCCGATCTAAAGCATTTTCCATATAATGTCATTTGATAAATCTTTATCCTCCCATATCTCTTAATTTCAAGATTATAAAAGACGTACAGTATAACAAAGCCGCTACTCTCTCCAAGTATTTTCTAGTTCTGGATGTGTATGTATAAAAGATTGTAAATTATTAGACTCCATATCTAAGAAATACATATTTGATATGTTGAATTAATGTCAAACCTATTAATACTTATAACTTATTCAAAGCTTCCAGCTGCTCATTTATTACAATAATATTAATAAGAAATTTCAATATTTAAGATATATCTTCTATCTAGAAATTTGAAGAAGGTGGAGTTAAAACTTCAACATTTAATTCACACCAAAATGGATATAAGATAACGAGGTTGCATGCATTTGAATTATGAAAAAAAAGATAAAGTCATCGATTAGGTTGATTTGGATATAGACTTGTTCCTGGATGTTTTACGATCTGTCTTTTATTTCCTAAAGCCACCAAAAATTCAATATGTAGCAACTTGGCACTTGATAATTATTCTTTCTTGTTAATATATTAAGCAACTGAATTAAAGTCAAAGTAGCTAACGTGTTTTGTTTTTGAATGTTGTACTTAATATTTTACATAAATAACTATTTGCTTTGTCTTCAAATCATATTCAAAATCAGAACTAAGTATTTGTGAATAAAGTTATAATATATAATTAAACAGTCTATACATCTGAGAAAGTTTTTGGAGCCTACGTAAATTATTAGATTTAAAAGGTAAATAACCTCTCACATAGGCATATTCTACTATACTTGTACAGATAAAAGTTTTTCTCTCCTTCTGCAAACCTAAGTGAAATTGAACTATGTAATAACTTTTGTATCTTAATTTTCTATGTTTATTGCTTTTATCTTGTCTCATTTACTTATTTTCTTAAATTACTAGTTATCTCCTTAATTCCTGACATTTATTGCTGACATTTATTATATGAATATAGAAACTTTTTTTTAACTTCATACTACTGCAAATATTTATTAGATGAAATTAAGAAATAATTTTGAGAAATGTAAAATAATAATCATGCGGTCTCCAAGCGAGTTGCTGCCACCAGCTATTCTTCATGAGGTTTGTCAATTAATTCTATATATATACTTCAGATTCAATGATATCTTTAGCAAAGATCAGATCTTGGGATCAAAATCCAAGACTGACTAATAAATGCAGAAGAGTGGTCTAGCTGACCACGTTCTTAGAATTTATTGTCATAGTAGGGATATAATAAGGAAGAACTATATGTAAACTGGAGTAAGTCTCGTAACATTTGCTAATTCTTTGACCAAGAAGATGAGAACGTGAAGGATTCACAAGTATAATTATAAGAGTTATTGATCATGTAAACAAAAATGAATGACTCGTCACGTGTATGCTTACTTATAAGACCAACTATACAAAATCCCGGTACAGGTGCACTATTTATACAACTATCGTAGTTTCTTAAAATCCTTAAGACTTTTCTTTCCTTTCTTTCTTCCATTTCCTGTCTTTGGAACGGCGAGAGAGACGGCCATGGAAGATATGGAAGAAGGTCTAATATCATCAAGGTCTTCTGCTACAACTACAATGGATATGGTTAACGAATCACAGTCCGCCGCCGCCGCCTCTGCCTCGTCGGTCACTCCTGTGGTTGTTTTCAGCACTATGGTTGCAGTCTGTGGTTCCTTGGGTAACGGTTGTGCTGTAAGTTTTTATTGTGTTAGTGCATTGATATGTCAAGAAATTAGCTCTTAACCACATACAACATATCCTTTGCTTAATATATAAATACGAATAATTTTGTGATTGAGATATTGTAAATTCAATTGCATGCACCAATTACATATGTAATCATTGACTAAGAGAATATAAAATTATATAACCAATAGTTATATTCATTGATATTAATGCAGTTAAAAGTCTTTGAATATAACTAGAGAGTTCTTTTTAATTGGTGGTAATTTAAAATTCCTTGTTTTCTTACTTTCTTAACTTAGATATGAAGTAAAGAGTTTAACTTAGATTTAGAATTTAAGAATTATAATGTACATTTGTTTATCCGACTTACAATTAAACTTGCTTCAGTGCAGTAATACTTGATTTGAACATGTGATGAGCTCTGCAAGAACTTACATTTTAATGTTTTTTTTTAATTTTGTGTTATAATAATAACATACATTACTATAGATAGGAACCTCGCATTCCTTTCATTATGAGCATAATCAGCTACCATAGTAATTAAGATTGAGAGTAATAAGTAATGGCTATTTTTGCAGACGGCATATTCATCGCCTGCCGAGTCTGGGATCATTAACGACTTGGGCTTGTCTGTGGCGGCAGTAAGTACATTGATTTCATTCTATTTCCAATAAATTAACAAAAAATTGAATCCATTTGACGTAGGATTAAATTAATATAATTAAAATTCACAATATGTATCTAATTAAACAATTGATTTTCTTTACAAAAATATCTTATCACACAGATAAAATTTTTACTAAAACGGATATTAACTATTATAAACCTAAAGTGAAAGTTTTCTTTAAAATAATGCAAGCGTTTCGAATATTTATAAATGTTATAATTAATAGTTTATAGATAAGCACTGGGATGGATATGTACAAGTACAAAAATAAGAAGGGAAAAATCCATGTCACAACAATCAAAATTGTCTAAATTCAGACTCTTATTTTCGGTTTATCAGAATTTATCGACATGGACATCTTTGGTTCTACATGCAGTATTCTCTATTTGCTTCATCGCTCACAATTGGAGGAGTAGTAGGTTCATTAATAAACGGAAAGATGGCTGACCTCTTTGGTAGAAGATATGTAAGTCAAACCATTATACATCTATAAGAATTTCAGTTTTAAAAAAATCCAAAATCTCAGGGAATTTGACTATTATATCGCAGACTATGTGGATAGCTGAATCATTCTGTCTCATGGGATGGCTTGCTATAGCATTTGCAAAGGTATGTCTCTTCTTTTACTTCTGCGTAATTGTTCTGGAAAAAAAAAGGCCTATTATAGTATTAAGTAAATTTCAGTAACCAGTGGTCGTAGCTTATAGGCTGCTTGGTTGCTGGATGTTGGAAGACTATCCACGGGAATAGGATTGGGAATCATTTTTTTTGTTGTAAGTATAATATCTTTGCTACATAATAGCTTGTAACAGTATTTGCCTTGTGCAGGTACATACACTTAGACTTGCGAATGTACTTTTACACATATATTTACACTTCATTCCAATTTACAGGTACCAACCTACATTGCTGAAATAACACCAGAGAAATTTCGTGGAGGTTTTACGGCTTGTAATGAGGTTAACTTATATTCCAACACTTTTCTTTTTTCTTTTTGGAGTTAAAAAATAAGGTGTTCTGTTATGAATACTATGTGTGTTATGCAGTTGATGATATGCAGCGGCTTTTCCATGACTTATTTTGTTGGAACTATGGTGTCGTGGCGTACCCTGGCTCTAATTGGTAACATTTATCTTCTTATTCTTCTTCTTGCATTAACAATTATATGGCTTATTTTATCTGTTTGTTTGAACCTCTAAGGTGCTATTCCTTGTACGTTGCATGCTATTGGTGTATTTTTCATTCCAGAGTCTCCTAGATGGTTGGTAAGTCGAGTTTTACTCTTACATGGTGATCAAGTGATGACCACCAAGCTTTTTGCATATTTAAAATACTGAGAATCCTTAGGTTTGTCATAGCCATTCTTAATTCCTCTTTATTAATATTGATTATTAGATTGACTACACCTCCTGCAGGCAAAGCTCAGTCGGGAAGAGGAGGTTTTAGCAACTCTACGGAGCCTTAGGGGAAAAAATGCTGCTATTTTTGAAGAAGCGGCCAATATTACAGTATGCTTCCACCTTTCCAAGTAACTGTATTACATGAAATTCTTGCTAAATGTCTACAATTTTGCT
>JAOQML010000003.1:25275245-25292845 GCA_027568935.1 Erythroxylum urbanii
ACCATCACACTTCACGCACACACCCTCCAGGAGATAGACTTCTACCTTATCTTGAAGATGTGCACATGTCCCCACACAATCGCCTTTATCTTATCTCCAAAAATCTAGCAATACACATCTTAAACACCAACTGATATACCAGAAGTTTGCCAGAGAGTAGACTTCTATTTTGTATAGGATTCTTCCACATCTTTTTAAATCCTACTACAATTAATATCTTATATGTCCGATTAATAAATAATGCCAAAATTAATTATTTAGATATATATAATATATATCTTAACAATCTCCCCCTTTTTGGCATTATTTGTCACAAATATGAAACTCCCCCTAAATAACATAATTGGACATATAAGTATCAAATTCACAAATCAACTACTCACCCTTGATCAAACATCAAATTCTAAAAAACATCACAATTTATCCAATCATCTAAATTTCTCCCCTTTGGGACAAAAAGATGCCAAAAAGTAAGATGAATAGTCACGCATGTACCTTGAAATCTCCCCCTAAATGGAACATTCACCATAAATAATTTGATGTCTCCCCCTTGGGACAAAATAGTATCAAAATGCATAATCATATCAGCGGAGGAATTATAAACACACCAAGAAAGCACATTACCACCATTCAAAACACTGAGAGATATGCCCGAAAGAGAGAGAGATATCCGAGAGAGATCTATGCTAATGCGAGAGCTGAAGAGTCTTTGGTAAAGTCAAAAAGAAGTCACAATATGAACTACTAAAAAGATGAGACGACAATAGCAACATAAGACTAAAGAACCAAAAAAATCTTTTTTTTTCTTTTCTTTTCTTTTTCGTTTCCTTTTTTGTTTTTTTTGTTTTTTTAACAACACAAAAAATAATTCAAAAATGTAAAGCACACTGTCCCTATGTCCCTCGAAGACTCTCAAACCTGGTGTTTTTCTTTGGCTCGAATGAAGATGTATATCACAAGTAGCCTGTAAGTTCTTGATAATCAACCTTTTTTCTTTCTCTTGTTTTTCTTCTTTCGCTCACATCTCTAATAACATTTTCTGCTGGATGATTTCTTTGGATTTGAGATGAAGAACTTTGGTTCAAATCAGCTTCCATTGTTTTGGTTTGTTCATCATCCAAAGTAACTGAAAGTTCTTCAGTTTGTGCAGTTACTTCCTCAGCAGTAACTAATTGCAAATTTGAGCATTTTTTTTCCTTCACAATGTCTTTGTGTCTGTAATTGACCTTTTTCAACCCAAGCTTGCTTATGCTGCTGGAAATTTAATGGAGAGTGTCTAGATTTTTGGTTTTGACCCCTTTGAAATATCATTTGTAGCAACTGATAACACCTTGGCCTTATATGCCCGATAACTCCACAAAAATGACATGTGGGTATCAATCTTCGATTCTTTCTCGATGTTTCTTCTTCTTGGACAGATTTGGATATGTCATCTTTCTTCTCATTCACTTTAGAGCACTCACCCTTATACCCAATGCCTTGAAGATCCCCTTTAACTTTACCAATTTCCAACAATTTTTCTAGCTTTTCGGTACCTCCATTTAACATTTTCAATCCCTTTTCGGTACTTACTAATTTTATTCTAGCTTCACCAAGCTCATCTAATGCCAACTTCAAATTCTTTTCTAGCCCTTGGATAGTGTTCTTCATGGAGAGATTTTCTTCTTCCAATCTTTCATTCTTTCTACACGTATTCACTCACTTTTCGTATATAGCCTTGTAATCCTCGTCACTATTCCCTTTTTTGTCATCTAGGCCACTTCCATCACTATCATAATTTGATAATAGGTCTTGAGATGAGTTGTTTTTGAAAATTTTCGATTTTCCCTTTTTTCTGACTTCAGTTACTTCCTTTTCAGTTACTGTTAAGCAAGTAACTGGACTTTTGCTATGTAAGGCAACCAATGCAACACTATTCGTTATTTCTTCTTCGCTATCATATTCACTCTTGAAATCATTCTCAATCCAGGTGCTTGTGAAAAACTTTCCTTTTCTCTTCTTTAAAGTATTAGCACATTCGGATTCAATGTGTCTGAAACCTTGACATTTATGACAGTGGATTCTCTTTACCTTCCGTTCACCCTTTTGTGTTTTAACTTGTTGTTTTGAATTGTTACTCGATGAATTTTCACCAAATTGTCTAAAGTCGGATCTGTCCTTCTTCATTCTTTTCAGCCATTTACTAAAATTTCGTATGAGTAGTACCAAGCCTTCATTTTCATCTTCTGCATCATTCACACTTTTTCCAGTTTCCACCTGTAATGCCTCTCTTGTAGCCATGTTTGCGAAACTAGGATCTGCACCAACTTACTACCAAGTTTTGAATCGGTGACCTTTCTCTGATACCAATTGAAAAAATAAAGGGGGTTAATTATTTCTCAAACTTTCCGCGAACTTCTTTAACAAGGACAGAAATTAAAACACGCAAAACTGAAATAATAAAAACATCAGAAATTTGGTAACGCAGTTTGGCACACCTCGCCTATGTCTGCAGGGCCCTCACCTAGCTTAATAACTTTCACCGAAGTACAATAGATTTACCCAAGGCTTTACTGAGTCAACACCACTTAACCCTTGACACTATCCCTCAACCTCACTTCTTGTGAAAGAATTTCACACCTAATTATACGACCGCCTCATACTAACCTCAACAGTGGATTTTTTCAATCAACCCAATAGTACGACCGCCTCGTACTAACCTTAACAGAGGATTTTCTCAACAATATTTGATAATAAAAATAAGAAATAAATAACTCAAGTGATCAATCAACTAAGAACAAAATAATAATACACTTGAGAAAAAGAAAACAACTTCCCGAAAGGTTAAGCTCCACTGAAATAGATCTGAAACTCGTCACAACACCAATAGGCTGACTCACGTAAACGCCAACATGAAGTATATGCAGCCCATAAAGAAATAAATTAATAATCACTGAGCCAATGAAGAATGATGCAACCAAAAAATCACGCACAATCCCAGAACACTGAATCTGGAAAATTAGAAACTTAACCCACGGTATACTGCAATCCCCAAATTCATGCACAATACACACTCACTTCGTTATGCTATCATTCCATAATACTCACACTCACCATATTAACTTTAACGCCCACTGCACTTTTATTGCAAGACTCCAAAAACAATAGATTAATCACCACACAAGCTACCCCACAATGATATGAAGACCAGAACACACAAAACAAACGTGAGCTTCTTTTTACATATATAAACCTACTGCACACTTAATATTTAAAACCCAAGCTGAGCCCACCTATGTCATTGATAAATACATCTACTCACTCCACAAAGTAGGCTGCGTCTTTCAGTATTTATTTAATGCCCATTAAAGAACTCACTCCACACCCAAAACGTATATTCAGCTCTACTTGATAGACATCTCATGTTGCAGCCCTATGTGTTTATTTATTAACCATCACATTTCACGCACACAACCTCCAGGAGATAGACTTCTACCTTATCTTGAAGATGTGCACATGTCCCCACACAATCTTATCTCCTAAAAATCCAGCAATATATATCTTAAACACCAATTAATATACCACAAGTTTGTCAGAGAGTAGACTTTTATTTTATATAGGATTCTTCCACATCTTTTTAAATCCTACTACAATTAATATCTTATAAGTCCAATTAATAAATAATGCCAAAACTAATTATGTAGATATATAATATATATATCCTAACATATCATATTAATCAAAATTAATTATTTTTGAAGTTAAGAACATAAACAAGAAATACTTGAATTAAAACATGAATATAAGTTTAAAACAAAACCTTACAAGGTTAGAACTAGATTTTTGACTCCCCTTCAATCAGAATATTTGGATTTAGCCACACATGACTTAAGTTTCAACACCAAAAATATAATAAAGATGAAAGATTACGAGAAGGCTCAAAAGAAACCAAAAAGAAGAAGGTTGGAAAATTGAAAGATGTCTCTTTTGTTTTTCTACTTAAACCCTAGTTTAGTTCTATCTTGCAAAGATTTCTATCTTAAAAAATTCAATTTCCTATGGGATGTAAAGAAGTTTCCCAATTAAACTCTAACTCTTCAAGTGAATCTGGCATTAGGCGTGATCTCGTCTTATCCACTGCAGTAATTTGTCTACTTTTTTCAAAATTCATGATTTTCACTAATAATGATCCAATTTGACGCAGTCTTTCCTTTTCATCTACTAAAATAAGATAAATATTAATTTTCCTATTTAAGTGCTAAAATATATTTGAAACAAAAGAGATAATTCTAATTAATATATCAAATTTCTCGACACCGTACTCATACTTGTTCTCAAGCATACATAAATTATCCTCATAAAAACTTCTTATCTTTTTTCATGTTATCTAGAAATATCTAAAAACTAATTCACATTGAAGGTTTAGGATAAAATAACAATCGAGAGAATAAGCACTCATAAGATACATTGTTAGAATGAAAACATAACATCTCATCAATTTTATTAAAATAAAATGAAACAACACTTAGACACCCTCTCATAGATTTCACCCTATACACTCAAAGTGTTTAGAGTTCTTTAGGCTCTCAAGTCAAAACATAACAAGTTATTTTCGTAAGCTTATTTAAGAATCTACTATTTAACTAAAATGAACTTAATGTATAAATCAAAGGGACTTGATAAAGATTATAACGTAACTTAGGTAAGGTATGACAAAAAGAAGTTTTTAGGTTAAGTAAATTGAAGAAAATCATTAGAACTTATCCACACAAGCTTTAACTTAAAGAAATAAAAAATTCACTTAATTCAAATATCATCCTTTTCAATCACCTTACTTTTTTTCATTTTCATTTTTTTCTTTCTTTTTTCTCTTTTTCTTCTCCTTTTCTTTTTTAAACAAGAACGTCAAAGAGGAGATTTCTCTTTTTTTTATATGCTTCTCCTCCATTCTATTAAAAATGAAAAATCAAAATAATGCAATTTGAATAAACTAATTACTTTTTATGGAAATAGTCAAAATCCTGTGCAAATAAGCGTTAAACAATTCCTTTAATTTTAAGGCTCAAAATCATTATGGACATCATTAATAAGAAGGGTAAAAGTGACTTTTAAAAATATTATTATGCCAAAAAAGAAGGGGTAAAGCTCAAATTAGTTTTCTAAGGATAAAAAATAAGATAGGTTTCTTTAGGTCAAAAAATTGGTTATTCTAAATGCCCTTATTATTTTTATACATAAATTCATTAAAAAATATAATCTCAATATATATTCAAAAGCAAATTCTAGCATAAACGAGCTACGTCCCTCTCATGTAATATTTCTTAAACTAAAGAGAAAATTCTAATTAATATATCAAAATAAAGTCTTACCAGATCCAAAAGACACTTCTACGGTTTGGAACAAAACTATGCCCTGAAGTAACGATAATAAAGTCTAATAAGATTAAACCTCGCAGGCATATTGTCTACTATAAAGCACGTTTCCTCTTCTAGTTCCTGTTTCTAAAATTTTAATATTCCCACTAGTATCATGTTTTAATCTGAGTAGATTTCTACTAAGTCTGGTCTTCTTTTTTTTTTTAAATTCTAAGACAAATTCTAGCAACAAATTGCAAGACAGGTAAAGTTTTTCAGCGAATAAAGCATAAGAAGTTCAATTAAATGATCTATAAGCCATAAACAATTACTTTAACTTTGAAAGGCTATATATCTTCTAATTTAAAGCGAGAACTATTTTTCAATCCATCGATGTAACAGCGGCAATCAACATAGTTTGAATGCACTTTTTAAAGTCAAAATCTGCTTTTTTTTTTAGGTCTATTTCAAAAATGATTGTTTCTTTAGTAATTTACATTATATTTAACAAAATTAATTTTCCTTATTAGTCAGGCCTTTTTAAGGTTTAGTCATTACTAATTTATAAATATTTGTGTTTTTATATTTTAATGAAATTATTAAATAAGATAACAAACTATTTTTTCTCTTTATTATTGTTTATATATGTTTCAAACCCTGATCACAAATTCCAAAACCATTTAGGTTGACACATTATAAAAGCATAATCAAATACTTGTCTTATTTCACTCTTATCAGCTGCCTCTTTGTCTCATAATGCATCAAAATAGTTCTGGATCAATGATACCGAAGTTTGCTGCTTATACGTCTTAAGTCTTAAGGTTGGATAACAATTAGTTACGCTTTTATGATTTTAATAAATTTATGATTAATCGAATTAAATTTGATCAAGATAAAGATAATAGAATAGTTCAATAAAAGATTTGAGCTAATGGACTAAAGTTTAACCAAAAAAATGAATCCTAATTAGTATATGTTGGGCATGTATTGGACCTGTAATAAGAACGTCCGATATATATATATATATATAAGGTTAAAGCGTCCCGCTTCTACTTAAGTAAAATGTGAATTTTCGGATTCTGTGACTTGTTAAAAAGTTCACGTATTAAGAAAGTTACCAAAAAGTGTACGACATTTGGTAGATCAACTTTTGTAAAAGTTGTCAAAAAAACTTGAAAATTGTGGCATCGATCGAAAAGCTTGTTTAAAATTATGAAAATAAAAATAGATATTTCTCGTGTTTTCTTCGTTCGTTCACTTTCACGATAGATTCTGGGTGCATAAATATGCCTCATGTTATATATTTCAATACATTTTTGGTGGGTTTTGGTGTAGCTTACTCAGTAGGCATGCAAGGATTACCGTTTGTTATGATGTATAGGTAATAAAATATTATCCAACTTGAGTTATCCAACCCACGTTAACACATGAACTATATGTGCTCGTACATATGCTAGGCTCTTATAAGGTTTTCTTGTTTCAGACGTTTCCTATCAGCGGGAAGTAGTGTGGTGACCTTGATAAACTGGTCAGGCTACTTTATTGAAGCCTACAAGCTTGTTAATATCTCTTTGTAATCACAATCTTTAAGGTTTTATTCATTTACTTTCTGCTTTCAAAGGAGCTTCGAAAACAACTATCGCGTGACAGAAGCAGTATGAACTAAAACATTTTATCAAACTTGAATAATTGGAATAAATTATGACTTCCCTTTATCATGATCACCAGTACTGTAACAATCTAAAGGAAATGAATCTGGAAGAATTTTCAGCATTCTGAGTTCAGGCTTCCGTTAGCATTGGTCCCAATTAAATTGGTGAAGGACTCGTTACAAGGATTCAGCAGAAAAGAATTATAGCTAAAGTTCATCTATTATACCATTTATACCATTTGTAGTTAAAATATCTGTGCTTCTCTATAAAAAAATGTAAACGTTGAACGAATCACTCATGATCCTTTTAGTCTGTTACCTTCTCTTCAAAGGCTTTGGCTAACTACTGCAGGAAAGGACTAATCTGGTCATCATTTTTTTAACTCATTACTTTTTATATAAAGGCTGTATAAGAATAAAGAATGACTGTCTGTTCATCTCTCAAATAATTTGAGCATCTCGCGAGCACGTTTTCCTGGTCCCTTTAAAAACAATGTAAGATTATCTGTTTATCCCTCAAACAATGTAAGACATGAACCTTAGATGCATCATGATCTTCCATTAAATACAAATATACATAAAGAAACCAGCAGTTCAGTCCAGGTTGGCATCAAATGGCAGTCGTTTACTTTGGATTAAAGAACATGAGCACCCGAGATTTTCTCTGTCGTGTTTAATATTAATAATAGTATAATTGCGGTGTTAAGAAACCATACCAACCTCATATGATTGTCAAAAATTGAGCCTTAATGTTTTATAGATCATATGTTTCTTCCTGATCTCCTGGATCATCCTCCTCTTCCATTTGGCTATATGTAAAGAAAATACAATATGGAGAGAGAAAGCATGGAAGAAGCGCTACTACAAAAGTCTACGGTTGTTGAGGTGAGGCCTAATGATGGTGACTTCAACGACAAAGAAGCAGCAAATCGCTCCGTGACTCGTGTTCTGGTTCTAAGCACTGTAGTTGCTGTTTGCGGTTCCTTGGTTTCTGGCAGTGCTGTAAGTGCTATCAAACCGTTTATTTCTACAAATTTTCTGCATGTCTTTCGTGAACTCTTCATGAACTAGTGAAACTTGATTTAAGTGATCAATGGACTTCAACTGAAATGCTAGTTTTATGCCTTTCATTTGCAGTCAGCATATTCAGCACCAGCAGAATCTGGAATCATGCAAGACCTCGGCTTGTCTGTGGCAGCAGTAGGTTCCGTTTCCATTTCCATTTTGGTTTTCACTTTCCCTGATAAATGAGAAGAAAAAAAAAGAGTTATCTTGATTGTTTTGTAAGAAAAGATCGGAAAAAGAATGATTTGCATCTAAATGTTTGTGTTGGACTGAAGCAAGGAATTCTAAACAGTACTCCTGACACTATTTTACAATAAATTGGAAAGAGGATCTGAACGCATTCTGAATATGGATTGGTTTATAATATAGTTCTTGTTGTGTACGTGTTATATATTACATGGGCGTGTATATTCAAGTATTGTGGTTGAACTTGGTCCCGCTTGTGATCTAGAATTACAGGTGCACGAGAAGGTACAAAGGCATGTTTGAGGGTGTGTTGAATGGAAAAAAGTTGTGGAGACAAACACAGTATAGAATACGAGCATGTCTGTATTTGCGCTCTTCACTGAAAAGAAACAGTACTGGAGAATATGATCTGGAATACGAGTGTCTTTATGCATGTGTTCCTCACTAGAAAGAAGCAGTAGAAGCATGAGCATATATGTACTTGTGCTCCCTTCTAGAAAGAAACAGTGTTAGATATAACCTGAGATATAATCGTGTCGATAATTAATCTCTTATTTTAGAAATTAAACCATGAATTCTTGAAGAAATCAAGCACCGGAAGAACTCTAGGTCTTATTAAAATTATGTATAAGATAGATTGGGGTTAGGTACATGAAATATTATGTAAAATTGTACCAGATAGGATTTAGGTATAAATAACTTAATGTAACATTATTTTATTAACGTAGAGAAAATCACCCGCCGTTACTCTTGAAGACATAGGCACACATGCAAATTGACCGAGCTTTGTTAAAACTTCTTATGTTCTTATTTTTGTTTGTTTCTTTCAGATTATTTTTGTTGCATCTTAGTTGTCAATAAGTATCAAAGAATAGTTGACATGAAAATGAATTTGATTGTAAAGTTTGAAATGAGGAAGTTTAACGGAACTGAAAGTTTCGAATTGTGGCAATGGAAGATGAAGGATTTGTTGGCACAATAAAAGATGGTAAGGGGCTTGCAAGAGATTAAGTCAGAAAATATGGATGTGCTTGAATGGGAAGAGTTACAGGTGCGACCAGTAGGAACAATTAGGTTATGTCGTCTAGCAAACAAGGTCATCTACCACATCATGGATATTGTATCTCCTGTGGAGAAATGGAAGAAACTAGAGAGTTGATATATGTCAAAGCCTCTTATAAACAAGTTGTATATGAAGTAAAAGTTATATGGGTTGAAGATGTAGGAAGGTATAGATCTAGAGCAACATATTGATTCATTCAACCAAATAATCAGTGACCTTCTAAGATTCGAGATGACTATTGAAGATAAGGATAAAGTAATGATTTTTCTTTATTTTTTTCCTTTTTCTTACGATTATCTAATTATCATACTCACATTAGGAAAGGATATAGCTAGTATGAACAGCTGTACTATTGGTTCATAACCAACAGCGACAGAACACTAATGAACCTCTCAAAGTGAAGGATTGTTTGTGAGAGGAAATCAGGATAATAAGAGAAAGTATTCGTGAAGATGGATCAACGAAGCAAAATTCTAGGCATAAATTGGAGGATAGAAATGTAGTCAAATGGCATAAGTATAAGCAGAATGGGTAAATCAAGAGAGACTGACTAAACAATAAGAAGCAGAGTGATGAAAGAAAAATTGATGATTTGTCAAGGCCTGATAATATAGTGTAAAGTAGGAATTTTGATTGCAATGACAAAGATGTGCACTATGTTTCAACAAATTAAGTCAAGAATTCATGATAAAGCCTACATAATTTTTAAAAATAGGACAAACCGTGATAAAGATATTTGGTGTTATTAGGAAATGTTGTGATTTTTTTTATATGTACCGAATTTGAGAATCGCTTTACATGCTTATTGTTCTGGTTATAAAATTGGTAGAAATAATATTAATATGATTAAGAGTTTATTGATTGTTATAAATGGGTCTAAACTAAAACATCCATTGGCTGATGAAAAACCCATTTTTAGGAGGAGAAGTTACTGCTTTAGATCAGTTAGGAAGCTAGTATCACATTATGCCACATACAACTAGATCATCTTACAAAACATGGGATAATAGAACTTTGCAAGAGAAAATTATTGAAGGGTCTTCAATATTATAAGTTAGACTTCTGTAAGTTTTTGTGTGCTTAATATATAGTCTAAAGTGACATTTTAAGACTGACAAGTACAAAACTAAAGGACTTCTAGATTATTTGCATTTTGATATATAAGGTCTTAATAAAAAGTTTTGTTGGATGGATCTCAATGCTTTGTGATATTTATAAATGATTTTTTAGGGAAGTTTAAAATTACTTCATGAAACAGACTCTAAAAGTCTTTTCTAAGATCAAGGCATGGAAAGTGGAGGTAGAGAACTAGACAGGAAACATGATCATATACTTGAGATCAGACAATGGTACTAAGTATATAAATTATAGTTCCATAAATATTTTGAGGAGCATGGTATCCAAAGGCATGATATATATAATTCATGCAATAGAATAGGAAAATGGTATCTCAAAGAGGATGGTTCGATATATAATTAAAAGAGCCAGGTGTTTGGGGCTAAAAGTAGGACTCGTTAACAAATTTTAAACGGATACGTGAGTATAACATGTTACCTCATCAATAAATCACTACATAATTTAATAGATGGGAGAGTTATAGAGGAAGTATGGACAAGAAACAAGGTAGTTTTTTTAGTTTGAAAATTGTCGCTTATCTTGTTTATGTATATATTTCTAGTGATAAGAGGTCTAAATTATATTGGATCCAAAAGGTGTATCTTAAATGCTTATCTAAATGGGATGTAGTTTTTGATGAGCAATTCATGCTGAAGCAAACATATAGAAAGGATATACTAAGATTAGAAAAGAGTAGTACTAGACTCAAAGGTAATACAAGCAGAACTAGGAAAATTGGAGTAAATGTTGAAGGGATTGTGAATTCTATTTTTAGGAGATAGGATAATTATATCAACTGAAGAGCAGCATCACAATTTAGCCACATATAGAGTGAGACACACTATTAGACTTCCAAGTCGTACGGTTAGAAAGATTCAATGTTAATTTGTCGTATTTAACATCAATAATAACGATCCAACTACTTTTCAGGAAGCTATTGACAATCAGGAGAAGGATAAATAGATGGATTCCACGGGAAAAAATGGAGTCTCCACATAAAATCAAAATACAGAATATGATGTTGCTTTCTAAATTGAAGAAGCTTATCAGATGCAAGTGAGTATACAAAAGAAAACAATAGTATCACAAAATAAGTAGAAAATTTCTCGTTTAGTAGCAAAAGGGTATACATAACAGAAGAAATATTCCATTAGGATATTGATGGTGTTAGTAATTAGTTTAAATATGCACTTAGAATAGATAGATGTGAAGATAACTTTCCTTCATATAGTGACTAGGAGGAGCAACTTTACGTGGAGGAGATTAAAGGGTTTAGTCAACTTAGAGAAAGGAGTGCTTGGTATGTAAATTGATGAATTCACTTTATAGGTTGAAGTAATATCCATGATAATGGTATAAATAGTTCGAATCTTGCATGATTTGAATTGGCTACAAAAAAATGTATGACTGTTATATTTAAATTAAGGGCCTTGATAATGACTAATTTATTTTTCTGTTAGTGTTTGTGGAGGATATGTTATTTGACAGAAAGAGCATGCATGATTTAAATAAACTAAATACCTTGTTTGCAAAGGAATTTATGGTGAAGGATTTAGGAGCTATCAGGAAAATTTGCTACTTTATGTCGATAGATTGATTGATTGCTACGAAGAGTATACATGATGTTAATAAACTGAATCCCTGATTAGGAAAGGAATTTAAATGAACGTTTTGGGAGCTGTGAAGAAAATACTTGGAATGGAGATTCGTAGGTATAGGACCTCTACAAAATTATGATTAGCTCAATACAGTTATCTTGAGAAGGTTTTTGACATATTTTTGAAATAATTAGCTCTAAACCAACAAGTACACCATTGAGATATCACTTCAGGCGTAGCTGAAGACAGATATAAAGGTTGAAGACATATTTAAGATTCCATATGTTAATGTTATTGGGTGTACGATATATCTGCTGATCTGTACTATGTTGAATTTCACTCATGCTGTAAGTTAGCAAATATATGATGAAACTTGAATGTCAATATTGAGAAGTAATCAACTAGAGTACTTGAGAGGCATGATAAACCAAGAAATTATGTTTAGCACTCAACAATGTAATTCTTTAATTTATGGGATATATGAGTTATGCAAGAGATAACAGAAGATATAACAGAGAGTATGTTTTTACTATTACAGAATGACATATTTATTGGAAATCAATATTTCAGTTTATGGTTATACTGAAGAAAATGACATGGAAATAAGATGACTGAGGAAGCACTAGGATGGAATAGGTTGAGATACAATACAAAGAGCCTTATATAAAATTTTATTAATGGGGATTGAATATAAATAACCTGATATAATCCTTATTTTATTAACATAGCAAAATCCAGTCGTTCTAGCTCTAGATGATGTGGGAACATAAATTGACTGAACCTTAGTCAGAAATTTGTGTGTTCTTATCTTTGTTTGTTTCTTTTCTACCATTCCTGCTACATCTTAATTCTCAACAGTTTTACCTCTGCAGTACTCTTTATTCGGTTCACTACTAACAGTTGGTGGAGTGATAGGTTCATTCGTAAATGGAAAGATGGCTGATGTAATAGGTCGCAGGGGTGTAAGTTTTTGGGTTTGCCTTCTAATATCTCTAAACATTCACGTAAACAAATAACTGCAACTAATTGATGTCTAAATGTAGACGATGTGGGTATCTGAGTTGTTCTGCATCCTTGGATGGTTCTTGATGGCATTTGCACAGGTTTCATTCTCGTTATTCTTTCCTTCTCTACGAACACAATTGATGAACTTTTAGAGGAAAGCTGTTTCTTGATGTAACGATGTTTTATTGTTGTAAGAATGCGTGCTTGTTGGATGTTGGAAGACTTTTAGCGGGCATTGGCAATGCGATTATTCTTTATGTGGTAAATGTACCTCCTTTGCATCTCAAGCTTAATATGGCAACCTGACTGCCATATCATGATAAAGTTTTACATTTCAGGTACCCATATACATTGCTGAAATAACACCCAAGAACATTCGTGGGGGATTTGTAGCAGCTAATCAGGTCAATTTCCCACTGAGGGAATCATTTGTTTTATTTCATTGGCTTATTCAAAGTCAGGACCTATTTTGTCTTCAACTGCAGTTTATATTCGCTTCTGGCTTCTCACTCACTTACTTTCTTGGCACAATCATTTCCTGGCGTGCTTTGGCTCTAATTGGTAATAAACATCTCGATTCTTTCTCACACTAACCACTATACTATATTGAATTTCATTTGGATGAATTTTCAGGTGCCATTCCCTGTATACTTCATATCTTTGGTGTGTTCTTCATTCCCGAGTCTCCCAGATGGTTGGTGAGTCATTGAAACAACAAATAGTTGTTTTGTTGCTTCGAGTTCGAGAATTTGCTCTCTTTCCGAAATCAAACACTGAATACATTTTTATTCATTCCGTAAGTGTATGCCTAAAGCAGAAAAATGAGTGACATTCATCATATTATTTCTTGCCTCAAGAGTACAAATTTTGTTTAGGCAAAACTTGATAGACAGAAGGAGCTGGAAGTGACTTTGCTGCATCTCAGGGGAAAGAATGCTGACATTGCTGTAGAAGCAGCTGACATTAGAGTAAACTTCTTACTTTCTATTCAACTGAAATCACAATTTTCTCCTTTATTGAAATATATGGGTCCATTTTTTGCACAGGATTATACCAACAGCTTGCGAGGACAATCTGAAACTGAACTTTTTGGCTTGTTTCAAAGAAGATATGCTGGTTCTCTTATCGTAAGCCCTTCTATAAATTTCGAGACTTGAGCCTGTAAAAATTTATTCTCAACGATAATTCACATATTTACATGATTCAGGTTGTCATTGGGTTGATGTTGTTCCAGTCATTTGGAGGAAGTAATGCTATTGCTTGTTATGCAGGCTCCATATTTGAAGATGCTGGTAAATACAAATTTTTTTGGTAGTGTTTTATGTAGCTGGTCGAAATATAAGGTAAAGAATTGATGTATGGTTTAAAACAGGATTTTCAAGTAGGATTGGCCTTGTGTCAATGGCAATTGTCCAGGTAATTATCGCTATAATTGAATGTAGAATCCAGCTTTGTACATCGCTCGGTAAATCTGGTTGTTTTTTTTTCAGATTCCTGCTACCGCTGTTTCTGTATTGCTAACTGACAAATCAGGAAGGCGACCACTTCTTATGGTTAGAATTCCACAGAGTTTCTATTAAACTTCATGAACCATTTATCAAATCCTCTGCAATCAAGTTCTCTGTATGAATTGTCAGGTTTCTGCATCTGGCATGTGCTTAAGTTCGTTCATTATAGGACTGGCATTCTGCTTGCAGGTTTCTAAACAAATCAGAACAGATCTTCTGTACACTACTTCTTTTAATGGTTATATTTAGCAGTCCTAAAGCTATACCTTCTCTAAAGTCTTTCTACTAATGTGTAGGACCTCCAAAAACTGAAGGAGATTACACCCATCCTGGTTTATATAGGCATAATGGTAACAAATGCAACTGAAATTATCTCGCTTTTTTCAGAAAATGCGAACTATGGTCTTCATTTTCTAAACTTTGACCAATCACCTTCTAATAATTCTAGCTTAAGCATTCAAATGTTGGCTGCTAATACTTTATTCACAGGGATACAGTGTGGCTTTCCCACTAGGCATGTCAGGATTGCCGTTTGTTATAATGGCTGAGGTAAATATCAAAGATTATCAGAAAACTTGAGTCTTCTTGTCAACATACAAGTTCATATTGCACATAACAAGGCTCTCAAGAAGTGACTTGTCCCAGATATTTCCCATCAACATAAAAGGCGCAGCAGGAAGTTTAGTGTCTTTGGCTAACTTGTCAAGCTCCTGGATTGTTGCTTACACTTTCAACTTCATGACTGAATGGAGCTCTTCAGGTTCCTCAACTTATATCCTCCATCCTCCATCTTTCAGTTTATTGATCTCATTGAACATACTTATAATTGCAATCCACTGAATTCCCATCTCAGGAACTTTTTTCATCTTCTCTGCCATTTCTGGGTTGGCTGTTGTATTCACTGCTATGCTAGTGCCCGAGACTAAGGGGAGAAGTTTGGAAGAGCTCCATTCATCAATCACTCGTTCTTTGGAGTAAGAGGAATTGGAAATCTTTTAACTATTCAAAACCTTTTCCAACTGAAATAAGAGACCAAATCTGCATAACTTTAGAAAATCACATTTGTGCGAAAATTGTTAATTATTTACTAGCAGAAAAATAAAAGAAAATGAATCCGGGCGATTTTTAACAGATTCGACAATGGTTTTATGTTAAAGTGTCTAATTTCGCATGCCAGCCTCGTTTACATCATCTTCTCCAAAAATGACTTTCTAAAAATAGATCGATCTTTTGGTAACTAAACAATGATAAACCCTTATTTTAATCACTACGTTTCCCTTTGACTTTGAGATTACAATGTTCGAATCAAAATTTTAAAATACAATATTAAAATACATGCAATATTAATTCCACCCCTACAGTCATTCTATCGAAATTTTTTTCATACGTCGTTTTAACTTCCTCGAATTCTGCTATTATTCTTCAGTTGGTGGTGGTTGCTCCTTTCCTCTGTTTACATCCTTCGTCTTTCTCATTGGAATTTCATTTCTAAACTCGACCATCTTTATACTAATTAATACAACAGTTTTCCTTGCAATTTTCTCAAGTCCTATCTATTAAAATAATCCTAGAATTCAAATTTCAACATACAATTAGCCTTAGTTTTCTCTTGGAATCATGTGTATTAAAGCTATGTAATTATTTTCTTGATCTTGTTTCTTTAGTTGGAGTCACCCAACATACATAAATACATTAATGTATATATCATTACAAACAAATAAAAATATACAAAGTCTTTGTCATTCTTTCTCTGCTCCCTATTTTTACATGATATCATAGCCTCCTTCATAGGAAGGAGTCAAAATTCTAGGTTTTTTTGTTCAATTGTTCCTTTGCAACCTTATGTCCGTATATTTTGGATTCTTAATTTGCTCCAAAAATGTTTTGTCATATTTTAATTTGTTCTTCGGTTCAAGTAGATTGCAACAGTATAAAGAGCGCCACCACAAGAAGCTACACACCCCTCACAGGTTATCAGAACCCCAGTTACAGTTGTTTAGAGGAAGAAGACGATTTAAACGTTGTCGTTTAGCTTCCTAGCAAAACAATTTCATTTATTCCCAAAAGGACGGATACACTGTGTAGCCACATCATCACACATGTTAGTTGTCACATCATCACACATCTTAGTCATTTGCCACGTCATCAAGCATCCTAGTTAGTGCCATGTCATTGTTCTAATCAACGCCACATCAACACATTAGTAATAGCCATTAACTCTACATCCTGCAGTCTTATTTGTCCACGTGTCACTGTCTCATTTGTTTACGTGTCGCTATATACTTTGTCCGTGTGTTAGCATCAACTCTCTCTTCGTTCGGTTTAGACCCACTAGTTCAGTTTGGTTCAAAAAGAGTTCACCAATACTTTGATTGCCCAGTTCAGCACATTTTCTTTCAATTTCTCTACAAACCAAACCAGTTCCCAAAGTTTTTTGATGTTTTTAATTTAATTTTAAGGTCAGAATAATCAAATTCCATCTTTGTAACCAGGTTTTACCCACTTTTATTATCTTCATTCACTATGGCTATGTATGTGTAACATCCCGTTTTCATACAAATGGTTGAACTATGAAAATCGGTACACGTGAGATCAATCGGAGAAATTAGGAAAACACATCTCATGCTCATGCATTTGTGAACAGTGATCTTTGCACATGAAAAATAACTGTACATGCATTCATGACATTTTCTCGGTATAATTGTGAATAAATGGGAATTTTTAAAAAATAGGCCTTGTGTGTGTAAAAAATTATATTGGAGAGGGTTATTAGGGTTTTCCAATTTTTAGAGAATTTTAGAAAATTTTCGAGAATTTTTCGGAGTCGTTTTCGGACCCGAAAAATTGCCAAGTGGCAGCACAAGGGTTTATCGGTAGTGGAAATGACTGTCCAATAGCACTAGAAACTTAGACATACGAATTTAAGAATTTTTGAATTGAGCCATTGGAATTTTGGAGAAAAATTGGAAGTGATTTGGGAAGAAAATTTAGTACACCGATGAGAGTGTGACATGTGGCAAGTGACACATGTCACTTGCCTACATGTCCACCTAAGATAGTTCATTAATAAAAGTC
>JAOQML010000003.1:25326804-25338890 GCA_027568935.1 Erythroxylum urbanii
GTGAATAAGTGAGATATTTTTGAGTTGTAATACCATATTAGAGTGTTGAATATTATACTTGGGATTGTTCTAAGTAGTATTAAAATTCCTCTCCACCTTAGAAGAATATTATAAGAAGACTTTTTCCTTACCAAAAAAGATTGTAAAAAGGTTATTCTACGCTTTAAAAGAAGAATTATAATAGAATTTTATGAAGAATCTTAAGTATGAACATAGATAAGAGTTGTTTGCCAAACCACTCTAAATCAATTTGCATTCTATTTCTTATCCCTTTTAAATTATGTTTCAATTATTAGATTAATTTATGTTAAATAATTATCATATCCTTATATACATTAATTGTTAATAATTAAGCATAGTTACCATATCCTTATATGCATCCAAGTCACTCCCTCTTAGGTGCTATTAGGAACTAATAATAGTGACAGGATTGACCATATATTTAAAGGGGGTTTATGAATTTAAAGAACTGAAATGTTGGATAGCTCCAAAGCTAGTTAATTCGAGTAAGAAACAATTATCTTTTGGAGCTTTTAACTTTGAGGCTTGAGAATTCGGAGAAATAATTAAGGGAAATGTGTAAGAGTTCCAACAAAAAGTTTATTAGCTACATATAAAGAAATTTTAAGTCATTAGTAAATAATAAATTGAAGAGTTTTATGTTCTTGCATTTATGTTGATAACTAAAAGGCATACTTTACGTAATGTTATAAGTCTGGTTAAAATTGCAATGCATCAGTTCTAATTAATGTTTGTATAATAAAAAAGTATAGTTACTGCTAATTTATCAATTTGATGAATAGAAATATCAGAATAAAATTAAGTTGTATACTCAAGCAGATAGTATATGAAGTTGAAAAAGAGAAGTCGAAGTTTGGAATTGATGAAATTAAGATCAAAATAAGAAAAAGAAGATCAATGCTCATTAAGGTTATTTTACATTTTATATTATTATTTATAAGCTCACATTATTAATTTGATGATCTAAAAAGCTCAACATGCATAATCATTATGTTTTTGGTGTTATTGGTTGACCTATATAGCATAGTAGTCGACTAACATTTATTAAAGTTGTTAAAATTGATGTGTTGTAAGTTTACTATAATATTGGTTGATTTACTAGTTAACCAATGTGCTATATTAGTCGACTAACATGTCTACTATTCGACCAATTTTCCAACAATTAATGAATCCGATATGTAAATACATATTGGTTGACCAATACGTTGTATATAGCCATTGTAATGACTAGTTATTGGATCCAATGGCTAGAAAGGGTCCAAAATACTATAAATAGATGTTTTCTCATTAGTTTTAGTATCAAGAAGTTTTTGGATATTGTACAAAGAAATTTCAAGGAATTTTTATATCATTTAAGCATCTTTTTGTCATATTTATATTAGTGAGCTATTTTGGAGTTATTAAGTGAATAAGTGAGATATTTTTGAGTTGTAATACCATATTAGAGTGTTGAATATTATACTTGGGATTGTTCTAAGTAGTATTAAAATTCCTCTCCACCTTAGAAGAATATTATAAGAAGACTTTTTCCTTACCAAAAAAGATTGTAAAAAGGTTATTCTACGCTTTAAAAGAAGAATTATAATAGAATTTTATGAAGAATCTTAAGTATGAACATAGATAAGAGTTGTTTGCCAAACCACTCTAAATCAATTTGCATTCTATTTCTTATCCCTTTTAAATTATGTTTCAATTATTAGATTAATTTATGTTAAATAGTTATCATATCCTTATATACATTAATTGTTAATAATTAAGCATAATTACCATATCCTTATATGCATCCAATACACTCCCTCTTAGGTGCTATTAGGAACTAATAATAGTGACAGGATTGACCATATATTTAAAGGGGGTTTATGAATTTAAAGAACTGAAATGTTGGATAGCTCCAAAGCTGGTTCATTCGAGCAAGCAAAAAAAAGAAACAATTATCTTTTGGAGCTTTTAACTTTGAGGCTTGAGAACTCGGAGAAATAATTAAGGGGATGTGTAAGAGTTCCAACAAAAAGTTTATTAGCTACATAAAGAAAATTTAAGTCATTAGTAACTAATAAATTGAAGAGTTTTATGTTCTTGAATTTATGTTGATAACTGAAAGGCATACTTTACGTAAGGTACTTATAAGTCCGGTTAAAATTGCAATGCAAATTGAGAAGATGTAAGGTAATTTAAGGTCAACTTATCTAGTCCCTTTGGCACTTAAATAATAAAGTGGCCTCTCCTCTAACAGGTGTAATGTAAGAAGGAGTGGAGATGTATTGATAAATATAAAGGCGACGAAAAGCTTTAGTGAGATGAATATCTAGAGGAAACCAAAAGCTTGCAGAAGGTGAAATAGACTTCCAACTAATGGTATCAGAAGCTTTGTAAAAAAAAATTTTCAATGAGCAATTTTTAATATTTTTTTAATAATAAGATTTGAAAAACTTTTGTGCTATTAATACGTTATTACCAATATTTCTACCTAGTATAAGAGCTATTAAGATTGATTGAAAAGGCCACTAAAAATTGACTTTTATCTAAAGCTAAGATCATATCCTTTTCATGATCTTATAAATAACGTTATAACAAGCTATGAGTCTAGCCTTAGAAGGAAGTGGGATAAGTAATTTTAGGGACAAGACAGATGAAGGGCTTATGCAATTCCTTGAACTGAAGAACTTTTTAACAACATTGATGACTTGGTTATTTACCGAGCTCCATGGTTTCTAATAAATTAATGCATTCTTAGGTTAGGTTGTCTTAATTTGATAATTTTCAGTTAAGTAATCTAAGAACATTAGCTGTATATCTGGAGATTGAATATAATCTAAGTTTACTAGTCCAAAAAACTAGAATCATTAATTAAATTCAGATGAAGTTGAATATTGTAAATTCGTAAGAAAAACTTTACCTAAATTTAGGTATTCATAAATTGATTTATTCTTGACCAATACTTTATTTTGATGTTTAGATTCATAATTTTTATTTTTTATTCTTTATTCTTCGAACAATCACAATCATTGGTCTATCTTATTAGATTTGTGAATAGTTGATAATTTATTGCTATAATTTGGCATGAATTTGTTATTGGTTATTGAGGATGTATAAAGATTATGGCCGTCTTAAACGACGTGAGATTCATTTTCAAAATTGTTCTCAAATTAAGTAAAATAACTAATTGGCATTGCCTGATTATAAATTTTCTTATTGACTAATGTTGATTATTTTTTTAAAAAAGGTAAAAATATTTAATTGATAAAACTCACAATAAAGTTATATATGATTCATATTTTTGGGTTAAGTTGACTTAGCTTGTTAATAATTTAAGCATGTATATATACGAGAACGTAAAGTGCCCTTAAAGTGAGCTCTTTAGTAGTAGGATCAAAACCGTAATATATAATTTACAATTAAAGAGAGAAATTGGTTTTTCTGCATAAGTCACAAGAACATAGGGAAAGTATGCGAACTTTATAATAAATAGTAAAAAGATTTAAATAATATAAAAATTTTCTTATTAATAAAATTGACTGTGAATGGTTATATTTAAGTCCTAATAAATATTATAATAAATAGTAAACAATAATATTTTAATATTATAAAAATTTTCTTATTAATAAAATTGACTATGAATGGTTATATTTAAGTTCTAATAATTATAATTGGAATAACAACTTTATTGTATTAGAAGTCACAAGGAAAAGATAGAGAAAACTACAACTAGGATCAGGTTTGTCCATTGGAAAATAATTTTGGCTACCATTACCTTTATAACGCTAGAAAAAAAATTAAAATTTCTAGTTGATCCTTATTTAAAAAATCGAATTTGCAATGCTTTAGATATATATTATCTTGTATATATAATAACCATTTAAATTAATAATTTAAAGTCAACTTGACTGAATAGCGATAACTACTGTGAAGGAAAGTTGTAAAATAAGTGCGTGAGAATTAAATTTATATGCAAGTTGAAGCTAGCAGCCAGCATCATCAATTACAACACTTTGCCTGTAGCTCCCTTCAACGGAAACAATCATGGAGATTCAATATTCCACATACGACGCTCACCATGAACATGCTCTGGCGTTTTGCGAGGATTGCAAGAAAAAATTTGATGAGTTACTGGGGGAGCAATATTGGGACTCTCATCCCATATGTGACGAGTGTGAGGAAATGGTCGATGGGCCTGCCTACTTTTGTGAAACTTGCAAACGATATTGGCTCCACGAGTCTTGCGTCTCTGTGTTTCCTGTTAAAATTCCACATCCTTTACACCCACCTCACCCGCTGGTTTTTTGCACTACACCTCCTAGTTCTCAAACCTATGCCGTTAAGTTATCTTACTGGAAAGGTGAAACAGTTTTCATTTGTGATGGATGCAGACATATTAGTCGTGGATTTGGTTATCATTGCACAGAATGCCGTTTCAAGTTGGATACCAAGTGTGCTCTTTCAGCTATTGGCGATTGGGATCAGAACAATATAACAAAAACCATCATTTTCCATTTTAGCCATGAGCATGAGCTCGTCCATTTCTGCCTTAGCAAGTCGGAATTTAAATCCAAGATTTTTAAACGCCAGAATTGTAAGAGTGGATGCGGAATGCGATTCGACGGTCAGACGTATGGCTGCTTTGCCTGCGGGTTCTACCTCCATAAACGGTGTGCAGAAATAATGCCTGAGGAAATTCACCATCCATACCATCCTAATCATCCATTGTGCATTGAATATTCTCCAAGTAAGTTTATCTTTGAAATTTGTCGAGATCTTTCCAAAGGCTTTCTCACCAGGTGCAAACAATGCGAGTTCAAACTTGAATTCAACTGCGCCTTTAATTATGACTCTATTCAAAGGTTTACTGACGGCATTGTGAAGAGTCGAGTTAACCATTTTAGCCATAGCCACACACTCACTCTCTTCAATTCCTCGGAGGAACTAAATAATGGTGATTTTTGTTACGGATGTAAGTTACCACTTCGGCCTCGAGATCCGGCCTATGGTTGTTTTGAATGTCCATTTTACTTGCACAAGTCATGTGTTGAAATCCCAAAAAAGGTATTACACCCTTATCATCCATCTCATTATCTTCACATTCAACTTGCTGAGGCTAGTAAAGCAAGATGTGATGCTTGTAGAGAGGAAAACAATGGGCTTGCCTATTGGTGTTCCCAGTGTGACTTTGGCCTCCATCTTCTTTGCGCTGTTAATTCACTCAGCGTAATTTCTGCACTTAAAAACGATATTCATCAGCATGACCTCTTTTACTTTGTGGCTCCACAATATTTAGCTAACTCAAAACTTCCCTGCAACATTTGTGGCAATGACTGCGAGGACTCTTTCTACCTCTGCTTGGAATGTTCTTATTATGTTCATATGGAATGCATTCCAATACCTCTTGACATCTTCAAGCGTGATGTCCATATGCATACACTTACGATCATGGCTCCAGAAATAGTCAATGACGGCGATATTTCCCAGGAATACTATTGTTATACTTGCGAAAACAAGAGGAATCCAGAATACTACTTTTATTACTGTCAACAATGCTCTGAAAGTGGTCACATCTACACGGCTCACATTGAATGTGTGGCTTCTTCCGAGGTAAGAAACTTCTGAGTTACCATGAATTTAAACTAGCAACATGTTGATATACAAATATCAGGGGAAAACAAAACCCAAAATCATGTTTCATTTTTCGCGACTTAGCAGAGCCGAAGGACATAAACAAAATTTAAAAGGAAGACAAAGCAAGTCGAATTTTCTCCTACTTTTGTAATTCCTAATTAGTAAACAAAACCATTACTTTTTATTTTTTAATTAAAAAAGGTTCTGTTGTATGTTTCGTTTCCTTTTTATACATGTCATATTTATAGACTACATCCAAGTATTCTAATAATTTGATTGGATGCAAATGTATGTAAACTTTTCATGCAAATTTATAGACTTTTTTTATTTTTTTATTAAGCTTAATACGGTTTACACTAAGATTTTAAATTGCCCACCCCAAATTATACTAAGATTATCAGGGATAACAACAACCGATGCGAATACAATTATAAAAAATTAAAATATGATTGCAATAAATTTTGATAATGGTACTAACTAGTGCAGAATGCAATTTAATTACAATAAGTTTTTATTTGTTTCATTTTGCACAAGCCTGATTAGGGATAGTCTTACTTGCTCGTACAGTTAATAGAAGTAGAGTCGTATCTTGGGCTAGAGAATGAAGAAGAACAAGAGGAAGAAAAGGATTATCAAACGAAGTATCATACTTCTGCAGAGTTTTCTCAACCACACTGCAAGAGGCAGGTCGAGGTAATTTGATGTTTAACTTAAGAAATGAACTTACTTTTACGTGTATTACTAAATAATTATTTAGAGTTAAGAATTTCAAAACTATTTACATCAAATTTTTATTTAAAAATTAAAATGATAACTTAATTGAGTGTAGTATATCAATATTTAACAAGTCAAAGTCCTATTATTCCTGAATTTCAAAGTGGAATATTCGGTTAATGTAAGTTGAGTTATCAAAGAGATACATGAATGATTTTGAGTTTAAGTTAATAAATAATAAGATACTAATTAACTAGAAGTTATGGTTATTTATATAGAGTAGTTTCAATTTTGATTTGTTGGTAGTCATTCTCTTCATTATGATGCAGATAAAAGATTTCAAGAATGATCATGCGTTGATCTTATTTGATATAAGGATGAATGAATACTGTTATGGGTGCAGAGCAATGATATATAGTTCGGGATATACGTGTGATTATTGCAAAATCAGTTTGCATAAACAGTGTGCAACTTTACCCCTTCAAATAAAGCATCCACTTCACTCTTCTCACCTTCTCAATCTCGTACCTCCACATGACGACCTGCGTTTTATCTGTGATGGATGTGACAACTTTTGCTATGGATATGATGACCCAAGCTACGAATGCAAAGAATGTAGTTTTGTTCTTGACATTAAATGTGCTTCTCTATTTGATACCAAGGCCCATAAATTTGAGAAAAAGAAGGGAAGTAAAGTCATATTACCTCATTTCATTCACAGGCATACACTCAAACTGGCCAATTTTGCACAGGATCTTAAATTGACGTGTAATATGTGTTTTATGTTCATTGAAGGTGAAGCTTATTGTTGTGTTCAATGTGAATTCTTTCTTCACAAGTCTTGTTGTGATGAGACACCCCAATATATACAGCACCAATTTCATTCCCATCAACTTGAACTGGGTGAATTCCACTTCTATGGTCACTGTGATGCGTGCGACTTCAAGATTTTGGACCCCATATCCTATCGTTCCCATGACTACAGATTTCACTTCCATATTACTTGTGTCAAGTACCTTACCTCCAATCTCAAATATAAGTTCCATGAGCATAACCTCTTTTACTTTGTGGCTAAAGATGACCTAAAGGATCTCGACTACTACCTCAAGTGCAAAAGTTGCCATCAATATTGCAAGGAGTCTTTCTACCGCTGCATAGAGTGTAACCTTAACTTTCATATTCACTGTATTCCAATACCAGAAAAGGTTAAAGGTATATGTCATATCCACTCCCTTACACTAATGGATTCAGTATCTGAAGATGATAAGGATCAAGAATACTATTGTCACTGGTGCGAAGAACCAAGGAATCCAAAACATAGCATTTATAGTTGCAAGAAGTGTCACTATACTGCTCATATTGGATGCGTACTCGATGAGGTATGTCTTCTGATTTTGATAATAAATGTCTGTGTGCGTTACATATGCGTATGATTAAGAAAAAGTAAGAATAAATGATAAAAGAAAAAAGTAAGAATAAATGATTAAAGTCCAATGTAAATATAACAATTATATAGAGATCTCCATCATTTATCTGAATTCATCAGAGTAGAAGGTTTGCAATTTGATGATTGGTTTAATACCATATTACTCTAAATGGTATATGTGTTTTATTTCAGGAAGATGCTTCACTAAAGATACTATAATCAAGATTCTATGACTGATTGTCTAAGAAAATACTGGAGTATTCATCAAATTCATGAGCTGGTTACCCAGGAGTGGTGCTCAACATGGCTAGTTGAACCTACTTAATTCCTAGTTTTATTAAGAATTCAGATATGACCTTGATGGAGTTCATTTTAAGCTTATTTAGATCTGCTATTCATATAATTGTAGTTGTTTAAAATAATATTGTTCAAGTGTATCTCGATCATTGTGTCTTTTAAAGATATTAGTTTTTATATTACGTATGGATTTATACTTGTTAGTATTATATTAGTTTCTTATATTCGGCAGATCAAAGAACAATGAGACCTTCTCATTTTCTTTGCTATTGCCGATGATGTGTAGAGCTTGGAGAGAGACAAAATTTTCTGTTTCTATGGCCGATTGGTTTGGAGAGAATGTCGATAGCAAAAACCAAACGTACACCCTCATTTAGAAGAATGTTAAATGAGTTGCATCACTTTGCTATGTCCATTCGGTTTTTGAGAAAATGAAGAGCAAACAAAACGTACCACTTCATTTTGATAGCCAACCAAAAGAGTTGTACGTTTATGCCTTTAAAACAAGCCATCAAAAACATTTAATGATGGGAGTGAGTGGATAAAAGCCATGCACGTTTATTTTAGCATCACATGCCAAAAGACATGCATGCAAAATGAGTTGTATACGTATTATTTGTAAAAGGACCTAAGCTTAGGAGAGAGCAGAGAGACCAAACAATAAAGAACCCATTCTTTACTATAGAAACTCAAAAGAGCTATAACTCCACTCACATCTTCGGTACATGCATCATCAAATGAGCATTTGGTCAAAGCTAATTGAAAAGAGTCCTTCCAAAGCCAACACTTGTACGTTACCTTTCATTTTTGAAGACCATCCATTAACCTTTTAATGAAGAGAAAACGTACACTTTATTCTTTAATTAACCATTAAACCAATTGATGTTTTAGATTTTAATTCAATTAATCTAATTAATTAAATCAAAATCTAGCCCAATATTAAAAGTTCCTTTGGGCTTATAATTAATAATTAATTAGTGTAAGCCTAACATTTAATTATAGGCTTAAGATCTAATTTAATTAACTTTTAATTAAATTGTCCCGGTCTTATTAGGCCGAATCCAATTCGGTCAGTTCTTTCTTTTCTGTCTTATTTTCTTTCCGGTAACCTCCATTAGTTATTCTTGCTTTCTTTAATAACCTTCCTAGAAGTCAAATGGGAAATCTAATTGGGCTTAAATAATTCAAGCTACAATAAGCTCGAAATTAATTTAATCTTATTAGAATTAATTCCGACTTATTAACTAAATGTCATTCCACTAAAGACAATTGGTTGAACTCTTGAATTACTTAAAATTATGAGAAAACATGTTTCAAAATAATTAATTCGATGTCCAATCGCGAACTCTATTATGAACCATATTATAGCCATCTGAACAATAAAGGATAAAATTATCATTTTGCCTTTATGTTAGTTTTTCCTTCTAGATCTCCCATTTCACTCTATATGGTCATTAACACAGAAGATCTAATTTTGGTGTTAAGACTTGATGGGTAGCTAGTCCATCAAAACTACTGGCGCCAATTAATCACCAATCTCCGCAAAACATCTAGAAGTGATGATATCACTATAAACTCTTTATTTGAGTGAGTGTTCACTTATGCATGTTTCAATTAATAATTTCAACATACGAACACTGGATTGATACCCTATAAAGATCCATTCCAATCATATCATGAATTATAACAAAACACACATGAGTTCACCACCCATCAAGATTGGGGTTCGTAGTAAACGAATGCCGAAGTGTATGTTTTAAGATTAAAGTAAGACCTACTTTATTTTTTAAAAAAACATACATGATTCCAGATTCATTTAATAGTCCCATTACTGATAGTCAACTACTCTCATGATTTCAAACTGGTCATTCCCTTAAAGTAAACTCCTTTACTTACAAGGAGGTAAATTGTAACTCTACAGTCAAAACCCTGATCAAGTGACCAACATAATTATTTGATTGTGAATCAATTAATTTTGATTCTAATAGTATACATGTTTCCCATACATCTCCATGTATGTGTATATTATGTACAAAAGAACCTTTGGTATCTTATGACTAGTTATATTATGCTCAGACAAATAAAACCAAACTCTTTCGTTTTATTAATAATAAATATTTTTCATTACAGTATTGTAACTGGAAAAAATTAAATTATATGTAAATACAATTGCTTTCCAGGTCATTATATTTACATAACCATAATAAAAAGTCAGAAGAGATCGGAAGAGAAGTTTGATCAATTTTTTGAAAATCATGCCGCTTTCATTAACAACCTAAAGATTCAAGTAAGACAGCTTTCCTATGAATTTCATAAAAGAAATGTGGAAGACTCTCTAAGCAACATGGGATTATATCAACGAGAGCAAAATGAGGCTATCATACTTAGAATGGAGAAAAAAAAGAAGAACTAATGGAAGACCAGAGTGAACCTTACCTTATAGAAGACCAAGAAATCAAGAAAGAGGATGAAGAAAAGGATGAAAACCCTCCCTATTATTCACCATTTCTTGATATACCATATGTGAACATCAAAAAATCTTAGGTAGATGTTCATTAAAAGAACTCTATCTTTTAGATTGATGATGATCAAGTGACATTCATCATGAATGATGCATTTAAAAATCCGAAGAATAGTAGCTTATTCAGTATAATTGATGTGTTCGAATCTTCTAAAGAACAAAAGGACGAAGAACAGATGACAATAGACATTGAGTTTGAAGAAGTTATGAAAGTCTCTGTTCGGGAAGCAGAAGAAACAGAGGAGACGAAGGTGATTAAGGAAGAAAGAGAGCAACTTACCTTCGTATAAGACAAACTGTTGGATTCAATAGAAGATTCAGGGTGTTTTGATATTCGCTGTTATATTGGCAGTTCACTTAGAAAAAAGACATTATTGAGCTTAATTGGTTTTCAAAATGTTATCCATATTTTCCTTTTGATTATTTTACAATTTGTAGCTTACTTACAGGCTACAAAACCAATGTTGAATGAAAAAGGTGGAAGCAAGCCGCTTATAATTGATCCTGGTTGAGTTTCCAAGGAAGAACGTCGAGCTACTGACGTTAAAAGAAAGCATTATATAGGAGGCAATCCATAGAATTCTATTTTCTTTTGATTTTTCATATTGTTTGTTTGATTTATTTAGTTATGCTTATGTTTGATTTAAGTTTGCTTAATGTTTAATTGGATTTTATTTGAATTTCAACTTGTTTTCTCTTCGAATTTCTTGTTGGTAATATTATTTTGATGTGTTTGTAGGTTGTGGAATTATTGAGAATGCATGCTAGGCTTGGAAGAAGGTTTAGAAGTGGAAGAATTGCACCAACCCATGATCTTCGTTTAACTTAGGTCATGTTATCCCTAATGATTACAAATCATTAGTCACTACATATGAATTTCAACATAACAATTACAAATTATATCAAAATTCTAGCAATGGGTTTGTAAATAAACAATTCAATGAAGGCATTAAAATCATCTTCTCATAATACCAAATTCAATCAACACAAAATAACATAATAAATTCCTAACAAGAGAAAAAAACAACTAAAACAAAGAAATAATGTTGGCCCCCAAATTTTTTTCTTGATGAATAAGTACGATTTACATCAATTATAAGATCTTTATGAAAGTTGTGGAGTTAATTATTATGTTGATATTAGAAAGATTATATGATATGGGTTGATTCAATTAAAGTGTTAAGGTTATAAGGATGTTCAAGGGTGCTTTTGGTACGACAATTAAGGATAAAGAACATAAGGCTTATAAGGAAGGGTAAAATGGACATTGTGCAATTGTTAAGGGTATAAAAGGGGAGAATATTTGTTGTATTGGATGAGAGAAGAAGCTAATTCATGGATGAGAAAAGAGAGAAGAGAGAGAAGCACAAAAAAGAGAAGAGAGAGAAAGAAGAGAAAATAAGCTAGGGTTTCAATTTTTTAAGCCTTCAAGAGAGATTTTGAGGTTGTTCAAGAAGGGAAAAAGGTGGAGGAAGAGAAGAGCCTCCATTTGAGTCA
>JAOQML010000003.1:25363115-25379842 GCA_027568935.1 Erythroxylum urbanii
TTGTAAATATGAAAAATAAAATAAAAAGTTTATAATGTTTTAATTTTAAAAAATAAAACAACAATTTTTTAAATTTATTTTAAAATTTCGGGCCAGCCCGGGCCATAGGCCTCTCCGTGGGCCGCCACTTCGGTAGGCCATTTCAGCCCACAGCCCACCCAACGGGCCTGGCCGGGCTATCGCCTGCCCGGGCCCAGCCCGACCTGTTGACATCCCTATATGGCTGTCAACTTAAAAACTAAGATGGAGATTACAATTTCTTCAAATCCCTAATAACTAGCTATAAAATTGGAAATAATAAAAGATATATAACCTACTGATGATTTTTTTTAAACAACCAAGAGGAAGTCAAAGAGAAAATAGAAGAAAGATGTCAATAAGTCTTTTCTTCCAATCATCCATGATTATAGCTTGGAATACTAAGGGATTGAATAACTATTAAAAAACAACTAAGTTTACATGATTATTTGGTCTTAAAGAATCTATTTTATTGATAGTTTAGAGACCAAAATTAAAAACACAAGATATAAATAGGGTTGTTGTTTATGAATAAGAATTAGATTACAATTAATTATCAATCAGCCAATTATAATGGTAGAATAATTGTTTTAATCTAAACCAAATTATCTTGCACCATACTTTCCATATTGATCAAATACTACATTTTTAAATGACCATAAAGAAATAGGAAAAAGTCAATGTTACATTAAATGTCAACTTAATCTCTTTGAATGTGTTATGGGATTTTAACGACACATTGTTATCTCAAGAATTAAAAGGCCATAAATCCAAGTTTTACCCCTACATTGATGATTCTGTAAATTACATTAGTCTCTTTAGGTTCTTTGATCTTACATACATATGAAATTTTTATTTTTTGAGCAATAAATATATAAAAAGTTACATCCTTAAGAAGAAACTAGATAGGGCTATAGTGTACATTTAAGGCTATAGTCTACATTTACTAGTTTTCATCCCCCTTAAACAATTGGTTATGTTTGAACAATCCTTTATATTATGATCACTCTCTAATTGAAGTACAATCCCCTAATCCCTCCATTATTAGAAAATCCCATTTTAAACTCAACAATTAGTTATTTAGATTCACTTTTTTTGAAGAGACTGTCATTACTAGAACTTAATACTAGAGTTAAGGGTTATAAAGCTTTCAAGTGTATGTAGAGATTGAAGGAAATTAAGGATGAATTCAATTTCCTTAACTCTACAAAAAATAACAACATAGAGCTAGCTAAAAATGATGCTTTGACAAAGCTTCAAGAATAATTGAACCTAACTCCTAAAAATGAAAGCCTCAAGTAACTAGAAAGGAAGCGTGGCCAAATACATTCAATAATTGGAGATCGATAAATCTCTTATAAGGAAAAGATCAAAGAATCAATGGCTAAATGAAGGGGATAGAAATTTTAAGTATTTATATAACTCACTCTTAACAAGAAGAAATATTAAAAAAATCACTGGACTATTAGATGCTTAATAAAATTCAATAATAAATCCCCCAAAGCATAAGGATCTAACTTATCACTTCTTCAAAGGAATGATAGGTGCAAGCAAAAAAAATTTTGTGTAGCATATTAAACATCTATTTTTTAAAACAATATTAGAGGAATTGGTATTTTCTAATTAATTTAATTATAAACTTAGAAATCAAAGAAAATAGTTATCATTAGTCATGATAAAGTTCCTCAACCATATAGTTTCAATGTTAAATTCTTTCAAAAGACTTATAATTAAACAAAAATATATAGTCACAATATAAATCTTGGAATTCCTTAATAAATAAGACATACATCTCTTTCATTCTTAAGATTACAAATCACTTAGTTCCCTTAGATTTAAGATCCATTTCATGATGTATGTTATCTATAAGACAATATTAAAACCACTTACTTCAAGGCTATAATTAAAATTTTAAGAACTCACAAATCACTGTCAACAGAGCATTTATCAAAGGGAGAAGACTGGGGATGACATCCTTACAATTCAAGAGTTTTTTAAAGAATGATAATAAAAAAAGGAGATTAATTGTCATTCTTTAAAACTAAATTTATATAAAGCATTTGATACCATAAGTTGGGATTTCATAATTAGAACTATAGAAACTTGATGATTTCTAGCTCAATACAAAAATTAAATCAGCCAATAGATAACAAAACCCATCTTTTAGCATAGTCATTAATGATGAGCCTACTAACTTATTCAAAGGCTCCAAAGAAATCAGATAAGATGACTCCGTCCCTTTATCTTTTTACCTTGTGCATTAAAATCCTAATTAGAATGATCCAACAATATATAGAGTGGCATCTTCAAAATATCATTACATGTGTACTAAATTAAGACTATTTAACTTATCATTTACAGATGACTTATTACTAATTTATGGTTTAAACATCAAATCTATTATGATTTTGCCTATAGAATCCCTTAATGCTTTTAATGAAATTTCTAATCTATTAGTCAACAAAAGCAAAACATACTTTAAACTCTTAATAGGTACCCCTAAGATAGTTGATCAAATCTCTAAACTATTATAATTTAAATAGGAGATCCCACCTTTCAAATACCTAGGAATCCCTATTACAATAAAAATAATCACTTTCTAGGAATCCTAGATTGAATTCATAGTAGATTAAGTAATTAGTAGACTTTTATTGGTAAATATAACTTATAACTTTGATACTTAGTAGCTTGCATGTTTACTAGACTTCTCGTTTGTATTTACCACTTCAACTTACCAATATTCTATAGAAAATATTAAAGACTTTCCTATAAATAGGGAATGAATGCAATGTT
This sequence comes from Erythroxylum urbanii, assembly GCA_027568935.1. Lineage (NCBI taxonomy): Eukaryota > Viridiplantae > Streptophyta > Magnoliopsida > Malpighiales > Erythroxylaceae > Erythroxylum > Erythroxylum urbanii. The sequence goes on from JAOQML010000003.1 coordinate 25,365,927, forward strand.
TAGGTGATAAACTTAAATAGACAAAGATTTATGCACCTAAAGTTGAAGAAGGATTAGGGATCATTTTTGTAAGGGCAATTAACAAAGCTCTACTAGCTAAGAGATTATGGAAGATATCTTCCAAAAAAAAAGAGAGATTATGGAAGCTAATAACTAATAAATAATCCTTGTAGGATGTATAATCACTTCCTTAAAAGGAGTGAGCATATGGAAGTCAAGCCTATATCGATTACTTTATGTACACTAAAACATATCCTAGCATTGAGGGACCAAATTCAAAATTATATCAAAAATGAGGCAAGAAATGGAAAACAAACTTGGCTTTGGTTTGATAATTCTCATGAACATAGCCCTTTACATAAGTTACAAGAGTTGCAATAGTTATAAATGAGAACACTTGGCACTGGAAGCTCATCACTCAAGAGGTTTCTCAATTATAATGAAAAATATGCCTAGACAAAATTACAACTATTATAAAGAGGAGTCCATTTTCTGGAAACAAAAAAGATGGTTTTTTTCACTAACCAATTATGTTTATAAATATTCAAGAACATCAATCAGCTAACTTCTTAGTCCAAATTGGTATAACATAGCAACAACTTCCTTAAAACTTCTTTCATGCTATGACTAGCTATTAGAAGGAAGCTTTTAAAAAAGGATGAGATATTCAAGTATCTTTTTAATCAATTCATTTGCTTCTTATACAATAAGGAAAAGGAGACATTTAACCATTTTTCTTAATTACGACTACTTTAATATTTATTGGAATCAGACCTTAGCCTTATTTAATTTACAATGTAATGTACAATAATGGGATAAAATAGTTGAGAGGGTAAGCAAGCTATAAAGAAGTAAGAAAGTAGATCAAGATATCTTTAAATTTTCTTTTAGCTACTTAGTTTATGCATCATAGAGAGAGCAAACTCTAGATTATATAGGGATTTGAAGTAAAAACTGCAACATTTCAGTCATAAAGTAATTAATTGAATAAGATAGAAGATGTTGGCAAATGAATTAACCTTTAAAATCATTCCTAACCTTGCCTTTAATAGGAGGTTATGATAATCATTTAGAGGATATTTCTCCGAAGTGTAAAAATCTCTAGCTAACACACACATTCACTGAAGTAACTGGAAAACTCTAGAAATCCCATTAGGTGCTACTCTTAAATTCCAAGCAGTGTTAATAACAAAGTGAGCTAGCCCCCATAGACTTAATAATTCCTTTTGTAACATTATAAGCCAAAATTTTCCATCACCCTAGTTGAACTTAAGTAGATTACTTAGCCCTGTTGAGCCTAATCTTTTAACTTTGTTTTGAGTTGACTTATGACTCTTTAGTTATTAATCAATTTTTTTCATCTTAAAAAAATAATGAAATGCAAACATGAACAAGGTTAGTGGAAATTTTAACATGTTAACTAGATCACTCCAAATATAAGAGATTATTGGACTAGAAAATTTCCAATCTAAGAAAAATCTTAATTAATGTTTAATGATACATTTTAAACAAACAAATTCCACTAACAACATAATTAAGCAGAACTCATGATGAGGTAAAAGGTGCTTCTAATCACTTGAAATAGTTAAACCTAAAAGGAGATAGAGGAGAAAAAGTTAGAAGAGGACGTAAAATGGGAATACAAGGAGAGAGAAGATTTGGGATAGATTACAACAAAGGATTTAAAGAAAAGGTGGATATTAATATGGGCAACATTAAGATGAGAATACCACTTTTTGTATGAAAGATAGACTCAGATGCCCACTTAGAGTGAGAGAAGCGTATTAAGCTATTTTTTAATTGCTTTAATTTTTTGGAAGAGGAAAAAGTTAATCTAGTTATTATACAGTTTAGTGACTATGTTATAGATTAGTGAAATCAGTAGACTCTCACCAGAAGGAGAAACCAAAAGTCGCTTGTCAAAACTTAGGAAGAGGTGAAATATGTAATAAGAATGCACTTTTGTCTAAGTTTTTACTATAAGGAGCTCTACCTAAGGAAAGAAATATAGTTTAGGTCTAGCCTAGCACGGTCTAAAGTCAACAGGCTTAGTTCTAATTGATCGTGCTTAAGGTCAGACTCTAACTTTTTAAACCATTTTTGGGCTTTAAGCTAGGTTTTGGTTAAAGTTTCATAATCTGGCCTTACCTAAAACCTGATATATATATATATGTATGTATGTATGTATGTATGTATGTATGTATGTATGTATGTATGTATATACCCTCAATCATTTAATCTATTCAGACTTTCTTTCTTCTTCTTTTCAATCCTTGGATGAAAATCTTCTTAAATTGTTGGCTTAGAAATCTTGTTTCCCATCTTATTTTCTTCTTTACTTCCTTCCTCTTTTCATTCTCTTTCTTTCATCTTGCTTCTCAAATTTTCTTTAATTCTTTCTTTATTATGTTGCTTTCATCTTTGTTCTCATATTTTCTTCCTTCTTTTCCTCATACTGCCACTTTTATTCCTTAGTTGGGAAATATATTTATCTATAATTATTTGGAACAATTTGAGATAATAAAGATTTGTAAATGAGTTTCTAGAAAATTTTGTGAGATGAGGTGCATGTTGACTAAAGATCAAAGATTTATGGAATTAAGGAAATATGTGAATGAAGAAATAGTTGTTGATGGTTTTATAAAAGATGACAAGGAAATTGGGTTTTATAAATGGTTTTCCATAAAACAAATGATTGTTTTGTAGAAATCTTTGAGTCATGGAATGTTTTATAGAAATATTTGAGTCATGGAACCTTTTAATTGAGTAAGTGGATTTCCAACATAGGTAGTCAATATGAGTATCCACTTCCCAGTCTTTATCTACTTATAAAACTTGTTTAGTCTCTTTAGTAGTCTAACTATCAATTATCTTACTTGAGGACTAACTGACCTAATTCCTTATCCCCTTAGAGAGTAGTTCATGGTGTAACAACAAAGAGGGTACGAGGATAAAATTGATTCCATATTTTTTAGAGTGAATATGAGAGTTTAAAGGGAAAGAAATAAGAGCAAACACTAAGGGTAATTCAAGCCTTTTAGGTAAAGTAAAAATGAGAGATAAATATGAGGGAAATAAAGTGAGTCTGATAATGAGAGTCAAAGATATGGGAGAAGCATTCTTGTGCAAGTATCAAATACTTTTTTATTTTATAGATGAAGTTGCTTATGTGAAGAAAAAATTATTTAAAGGAGAGGGAAAATGATGAGAAACAAGTATTGACTCGAGCTAAATAAGTTTCCACACAGGAAAGGCACAAAGAAAGGCTTGAATAGTGTGTGAAAGATTCAATTCAAGTGTCAAAAGAAGCTAGAGAGCCATTTGATGATATTGGTGGACCATTGATAAGGAGTGGAGTAAAGAAAGATAAAGAAGATCTTGATGACTTAATGGTGGATCTTTATGCAAGGAGTGAAATTTTGCTTCTTCAAGAAAATTAATTAAAAGCTATAATATTAATTCAAACAAATGAGTAAGCTTTGGAAAAAATGATTATAAAACATAATTAGTGTCGAACTTATAAGTAAAACAACACTAGTCTTTCACTTGGTTTGTAGATTAGAGAAGTAGAAACAAATTAGTGCCAAAACTTACCTTTGTTATGTTCATTAAAAGTTTAAAAACAAAATTGACATATGTTTTAGAAGTTGAACTGACACTGAACTACTGAAATGAGACGTGTTAACTTAAAAATAAGACAAACATAGAAGACAGTAATAGTAAGAATAACTGAGAGAAAAAGTAGTAGGCTAGAGTTAAAAGAATTATAGAAGCTTTTCGTTGAATTTCTCAAAGAAAAAGAAAAGGACTTTATTGTAAGCCATAAAGAGGTTATTTATAAGCATTTTAATGCCTCATATTAGTTATTTATGGACTATCTAGATTTAGAGACCTTTTATCTCTTAAAAATCCAATGATTTCCTACTAGTTAAAGTTCACTTTCCCTCTCAACAATTATCCCCTTTGATGAATGATTCATTACCCACACATACATTAGATCTATAAAGTTATACCTGCAAGGTCTGCATGAAATTTGAGGAAAATTGATACTTACAAATATAAGTTAAGCCTTTTTCCTAATTCTCTAATAGTTCATCAAAAGTGGATAAGACCCTAGACACTTGGTCCTCTCTAATAGTTCAGATTTGTTCTAAAACACTTTATCTACTTCATCCTCTGCATGTTTCCCTCTATCGCATTCCTATCACTCAATCTCTCGTACTTGAGATTTGATGCCTAGATAAATGCAAGTGTGTCTTAGTAATCTCATTATACTCCTAAGTAAGTAAGAAATGAAAAAAAGGCACAAAGTAAGAGGGGCAATTCATTTAAATCTTTAATTCTCTCTTTCTCTAGATTTTTCACAATCAAAAACTAACTTAAACATCCGAGTGCTAACTCTAAAATTGCCTCTAACATTATTTTGTGGGAACTCGCCCACCAATCACATAGCTATATAACTTTATATGTTTTTGGTGTTTAATTTATGTATAAGGCTATCTTATAGATGTAAAAGGTACCTTATGTTTTTAATTAATCAAATTATCTGGGAGAGGGCATTTTTCATCCTTGTTCTTAAAACAGCTCTTATATTAGGTTTTCTAATAACTAATAATCTTATCTGGCTTGCTAATAGCAATCCAATCTAGAATTTTATCCCTCCCAAAATTTTTTCTTCTAAGTTTGACAATTCATACCCTTCTTTTGTATTTTTGTTTTGATTTTTGTCAAACTTGACAGGATAAAACTATCCTTGATCTTGTCATATTAATATTAAATTTCATTTGTCGTTCTGGTAAGTTCCATATCAACTAGACATCCTTGACCCCTTCAAATTTTTATTTGAAGATGCTAAAACTATGACTCAAGCAATCAAGATAAGGCGTGTTAACTTAGAAGGAAGATAGACTTGGAAGAAAGTACCAACAAAAACAACGGAATCTCCGGAGGAAAAAAATTAGTATGCATTTAAAGGATGTATAAATAGAGGCTTCTCATTGAATTTCTCAAAGAAAGAGGAAAAGATTCTTTAGTAAGAAACTAACTTAAGCATCCGAGTTTAACCACAACATAGCTTTGCATGCTATCACCGTGAACATTCATGGGTAGGCTATTCTGTAAATTATTCGTTGACGCTGAAACTTTTAAAATGTTATACAGCATTGAGTGATTCAACAATGGAAAGAGAAGTGCATATTATTTAATAGCTTTCTCTACATCAAAACAAAAGGGCACCCGTGTTATAAGCTGAATTTACAAGCACTTCAGCAGCCCAATTGACTTGTGGTTGCAGCACCAGACCGCTAATTCTGGTACGAATTCCTTGCGTATAGAGCCGCCAGCATCAAGGGGCTACCCGTAGCGAGGTGCACACTTTCCAAGTTCTTAAAAGTCCATCTTTTGACCGCAGAAATGGTCCGTTTTGTCAGCTTCAACACGTTAATTCGTTCCTCCGTATAAGTGAGAGGGACGGTCAGACCTTTAATCTTAAGCTATAACTGGAATATTATGGATGATCATCCAGTATTTACAGAAAAAGAGATTACATATGATCTCAATTAAGATCCTTGGCTTTTGATCAGTTACTTTACATGTATCGAAACAAAAAAGTTGATTATCTGTAAAAATGAATTACAGGAAAGTGAAATTATACAGTACAGTTGAGGGGTCATTGTATCATACAGACCATCCTGAGGAAGAAAAAAAAAACCTGTTTGATAAGAATAATGCAATAAACTACCTATCGCTGCTAAAAAAACCTTGATTTTTGGTATGAGTTTTTACACGGTTCTTCTGTTCCATGATAAATGTTTTTGGCAACTGGACAATGGAAGCTCCTAGACTGAAACAAAAGCTCCTTAACGTGATCCATCCTTATCTATGGTACCCAAATCTGAACTTTCCTCCTTTCTTCTGCTTCCCAACCTCAAAAGTCCATACAATTTCCTGAACTCCCTCACTGTGTGTACACTTTCCCTGCAAAGTACAGTACTTCCAGCATCACTTGACTCATCTTCTGAGGGACTAGATGACTTGTTCTCAGCCAATCTTTGGCCAGCCTTATTGAACCTTCTTGCTTCACTTCTGGTTTGCAGGGCTGTGATGATTGATCTCAGAGCTCGACTTGGTGAATTCCGATTCGACATCATGATCTCTCCTATCTCGGCAGGACTTAAACTCGATCCACCCTGGAGAATTTCTTCCACCTGAGAAAAGAGTTTATGCTCTTTGACTCCCAAGTAATTATTAGCCAAACTCTTGAATGCAGAGAAATCACACAACGGAAAATGTATATGAACGTCAATTCTTCCAGGCCTCAACACTGCTTCATCGACTTGGTCTTTAGCATTCATCGTGAAAACCATCAGGCGTTCCTCTCCACAAGAGGAGACAATTCCATCCATGAAATTCAGCATCCCAGACAAGGTCACAGTTCTTGATTTCTCAGCCAAGTACCGGTCAACATCCTCAACAACGATAAGTGACCGATTTGTGGTTTGTAACAGAAGCATTTTCAAGTCAGAATCGTCAGAAACCTTGGACATGTCAATGTCGTACACGTCAAAGGACAGGAACCGAGACATGGCTGCAATGAAACTTGATTTCCCAGTACCAGAAGCACCATAAAGAAGGTAACTTCTTTTCCAGACACGACCAAGCCTGTGATAATATTGCTTGGACTTCAAAAACCATTCAAGATCAGCCTTTACCTTATTCTTCAAATCACCATCAATGACCACCGTGTCCATGGTGGCAGGATGTGTTAAGGGCACAGACCTCCATCTCCCATTTTCTCCGGGCTTGTTATCAAGATTCATATAGAGTTTAATCTCTTTATTCTTCTGTTCAATCTCTTCCACAACAGAGAGAATATGTTGCAAGTAAGTTTTGAGAATTCTTCGTTTGTCTTTCTTTCTCAGTTTCAACACTAGCGCTCTACATCCATAAGTTTCATGTCTCTCGTTGCTCCATGAAATTCTGGCACCGAGGAAAGTGTCATGAATCACTTGCTTGACATCTAGATGGAGGACTATATCATTAGATTTCGGACCCGAAAACAGGTTGTTGAAATTGGAATCTTCAACTGCAGGCAGAGAGCTAAGATAAGTGGAGACCTTAAGGTAGAGTTGGTTTTCCTGGAAGTTTTCATTGAACTGTGGAACTTTGAACAATTGGTGCACAAAAAACCTGTCTTCAAATGACCTCCAACAGATCACAAGAATTTGCAGAAATGATGTTTTTGACAAGAACCGGAGGACTAAAATGACTATAATAATGGCAAGAAAGAAAAGAACTGGACCTCCAGGGACCATGATCTTTGTTTCTTTAGTTGGAACTGGACAAATGATTCATAGGAAATCAAAAGATGGGGTGGTTCGTGATGGTTTGAGCTGAAGCCTGAGGAAAAAATGGATATGTGAAAGTAAAGGGAAAGTGAGGGAGGATTCCAAAGGTGGGTATGGGGATGGGGTGGTTCGTGATGGTTTGAGCTGAAGCCTGAGGAAAAAATGGATATGTAAAAGTAAAGGGAAAGTGAGGGAGGATTCCAAAGGTGGGTATGGGAGAAATCAGCTTTGATGCATAGTGGTCTCAAGGAAGCAAAGGGGTGAAATTTATGGAAGATACAGGGAACTGGGAGGTGGCTGTTTACTGTATTGATACATGTGGGTGTATCTCAAGTCTTACCACAAATATTGTTGACTGCAATTTTCAAAGTTTGCAACTTTAGGAAATTTATTATATTAATCTTGTAGTTTTACGTTTATCTTGTCTCCTACAAAACTTTGAGAAAGCATGGTTTGATTTTTAGTATTTGTTATCTTTGAATATACATAACTACCTAAAGAATTCCAACATGGTGACTAGAATGAAGGGTATTCGTAGGGTATAAGTCAGGCAGGCAGCCATCTGGACCACATGGGCAAAACATAAGAATATAATAGAGCTGAATCAAGCAAATTGGACCAACGAACTTACGTTGTAAATGCTAAAAATCAAATACCAACGTAAACATACAAAGAAGGTGAAGTTTCCCTTTTTCCACGGAATTGAAGGATGAAGTTTACATGCTTTTGGACATGTTGCCAGACTTTTTCAACTTATTTTTATTTCTTCACCTGCAATCTGAGGCATGAGAAAATATGCACTTAAATAATTATATCCTGTTCCACTGCAGACTGTAGACGCCAATTTAATAAAAGTCTGTCAATGACGGGGAAAAATAAGAACCGGACCAATCATTCTCCTGATTGGCTTTTAGATTTTCAAGCTTCTGATATTTGACTAACGAAATTTCAAACTTTTTTAGCATGAAAAATCAGTAACCTCTTGAGTCAATTGTTTCAGCTGCAGTACCCTTTAATGGTCTAATACAAGCTTCAGAAAGCCTTTACACTTCTAAAGGTTCCATCTTGTTTAATTTTCATGCGCGTTTATGTACAGAAATAAATCTAGAATTGTGGACTTCACATTCTCCGCCTAGTAGTGACTGTTGGCTGTTGCAGATGATATGAACCTGCATAGCTTTTATTATCAAGAAAGTGGGATAGTACTGCCCATGCATGCAACTTCATTCAATACCCATATCAGTGTAAAAGTTGACATCTCTCGGAACAATTTGCATAGAATATGAGGCCCTTGTGTATTTTGCCACTTCTCCGTTCTCATAGGGAAAGGTGTAAGTGCAATCTGTCACCCCTGCTACTTTACAGAAGGGTTCTTGGCTGCAAGCAATCTTTTACAGGAACTGCTGATATTTTATAAAATCGAAGCTGTACCTTTTTCTAGAAGTACAGCTCAAATTTACCATTGAATCCCAAATAGAATTAAGAGAATGATCAGCAGATACATTTAAAGCCACAAATATATGCTAAACCTTTTCAGATACTGACAATATTCATTCATACGTGCAAAGAAACATGTGCAAAATTATCTCTAAACTGCTAGGTAGAAAGAACAAGAACTTTTTAATGAAATTTTCTATTCTTTCCAAGTTCAATTTTTCTAACGCAGAAGAAATATACTTTGGACCATATTCTTTCAACATCCAAGCTCTACGCCATCTCAAAATCTATTAATACATTCAAGAATAGATCATGTGGCTCAAGCAGCCACTTTCTGTTAACAAATTTGTGTAGCAGATACCTCCATAATAAAAAAATATAGAGAATTTAAAAACAAGCTTTTGCTTGTAGTGATTTTACAGAACACCAGATTATTTGAGTGAGTTGAACTAACATAAGGGCTTTTCAATGGTCCTGGGAATCTGACTGAATGTTCAAGATCTGTGAAATTACAATCTTGGAGAGTTCATTTATTGTAGATTGCACCTGATAATCATCTGGCTGTCGAGACCAACTGGGTGACTGTGACCTTAACCTACTGTACTCGCTTGCAGCAACCCTTGTCTTAGTTGACGTACCTATAACTTTCTCCAAATCTGCCTGGCATAATGGCCTTGGGGCCTGAGAAAAGAAACACAAATGAAAAACGTAAGGGCTTCTAAAATTTCAAAGTGCTAGCATTACAGAACAGGTGAAATAGACTTGTGTTATAAACAACTTTTAATGAACAGTACATCCCTGAGTTAGTTCTTGCAATTATGTCAGAAAACCACCAATTGTGTGCAAGTACATTGCACTGATGCATTTTTCATTCCTGACTTCATAGAGAAACTGCAATGCTTATCCATAGTGTCAAATAATTTTGCCAACAAAGTCAGGCGCTTTGGTTTAATGATTACCAGGCAGCGATAGAATTTTAACTTTGGAACTAAAAGAAGTGTATTCTGCCTCCAAGTCAATAATAGGATTTCCTGTCTATAACTCTGAAGTTGTAGTTCAAAAGCATAGTAGAGTATCTTTAGAACAAAGTCTTTCATTTCGATAAAAACTAAACAAGGAAGAAATGTAAACAGTAAAGAAATAGATGGTGAATGTACTCACACTCGACTTTTTCCCCTTCTTCTCCTCATCCAGTAAATCTCTAATAGGAAAGTAAGCTGCTTTTTTGCAGAGTTCAAGCAGATCGGAACCCGCGTAACCCTCACAGAGACTAGCTATGTAGTCAAAGTCCATGTTCTCTTCAACCTGCTCACCCTTCAAAATGACCTTCAATATTGCAGCCCTCTCCCTGCAATCAGGCATCCCAATCTCAAATGACTGAGGAAGCCGCCTTAGAATTGCTTCATCAAGTTCAGATGGACGATTTGTAGCAGCAAGAACCATCACACGTGCATTTTCTGTAACTAAAAACCAATTAATATGCCCAGACCGATCCAATTCAAATCAAATAAAGTTGATTACAAAAGTCACGTATAAAATATGTTTGGTAGCATTAGTAATCATGTTAGAGCTGTTTCAAGTAGAAAACTTACGGTCTGTAGTAAAGCCATCCCACAAAGCCATAAACTCGGTCTTCATGTTTGTCATTGCTTCATGATCTGTTGATCGACGCTGCCCCAGAAAACTGTCCACCTCATCAATAAATATAATAGCAGGCTGGAGTTTATAGGCCAGGCTAAAGACAGCAGCCACTGCAACAATATAACAGTGAAACATAAAAAGTGTAGTGGACTATGCCATTCCTAATGAGAAGTGTGCGGTGGTGGTGGCAAGTGAAGAGTACACAAACAGCTTGACAGAAGGCAAATAAAACAGGAAGTATAGATAGCTTGATGTTTAAGACATTTGTCATTCCATTGAGGAATTCGATCTTTTTACAAATGAAAATAAGAAATTAGGCACCACCCACTTTTAGACAACTCCTCTGCAAGCATATGAAACATAAGGAAGAAGAAAAAGAAGCACACAGACTCGCAGAAGCAACAAAAAATGTGGTTCCAAAATCTCATATTTTAATTTTTTACATAAATTCACCTCATAAATAAAGTTAACGGTCTTCATACTGAAATAATAGCAAAGTTTAAAAATGCAAAAGAGGAATAATGTTAAACACAAAGCCCACTCACCAAGCTTCTGAGCATCACCAAACCACTTGCTCATAAGATTGGAGATCCTCACATTGATGAAAACAGCTCCGGACTCTTTTGCAATAGCTTTAGCAAGCATGGTCTTCCCTGTGCCTGGGGGTCCATACAACAACACCCCTTTCTGGGGACCGAGAAGCTTTCCGTGTGAAAAGAGTTCAGGTCTCCGCAAGGGAAGAATAACCAACTCATACAAAGATTGTTTGATAGTTTCCAGTCCTCCAATTGAATCAAATTCAACATCAATGTGATCAGGATTTATTACATCACAGGCTATTACATCCTGCCCAAGATGGAACAGAAACAAATGAAAACGAATCACAGAAAACATCATATCTTAGCAAAAACAGAACATAGATTTTCAGCTTTATGTTCCCCTGGAGAATAATCCCATCATACGAGAAATAAGATATGGCCTATGGACCTTTAGACCTCTAAAGTAGTAACCAGCAACTGGCCAAATCTTGCATCAACCAAGTGACAAAAGAAATGGTTCAGAACTGCAGAAATGGTGTTTAACATCAGCACAAATAAATTAATGGTAACTGCATTTTACTGACAGTTCTCCCTACAGCTAAAATATCTTCTACTAGCCGGGCTTTTGGACAGGTTCAGACATTCATTCTGAAGAACCGCCAGCTCTGTCTAGCCAAGGCTAGATTGTGCTCACAGAAACTCACTTGGTTTATTTTACAAGAAATGACAGCAATCAACATAGAACAGGGTTGTGAGCTATGGACTTAAAAGTGACAAACAAAACGTTATAGCATTTTTGGGCTTATACAATAAGAACTTAGTTCTGTCATGCCATCTAGAGACCTAAATCTTTATCCCACACATGTTTATGCAAAATGATGCTCGCCTGGTGAACTTGTTAAACATTAATCATCAACCACTATAAAACACCCACGCACCAAAAACTGGTCAAGTAAGCTTAAAGGTGCAACACAAATGAATAAATAGAACAGCTCAGAAAGTCCCAAACCATTAATTCCATCAAGTAAAAGCCCCAACCATAATTTTTCTCCTTGTTTTTCAGATAAAAGATACCAAATACCACACATTCAATTGCAGATAACTACTGTACCTATACTTATACCCTAACAAAGTAAACACTAAAGAATACACAAACAAAAACAAGAAGAAGAAGTACAGAGCCTGAAACTTGTTTTTTTTTTTTAAAATAGTAAGAATCTGGGTTGTGTACTTCGTAGGGATTAGTCTGGATGAGAGGACGACCCAAGCGTTTAGCGATTTCCTTCTTGTGTTCAAGTGCCTTCTTGGAGGCTTCCCGATTCGGGTCAAGGTGTCGGAGACCGGCGAACAGAACCAGACAGCTCAAAGCCGCACTCGCCGCATATAACACCAACTCCTGCAAGACTGACGAACCTCCCATCCTTTTTTCTGCTTACTGCTATCTTTCTTCGAATAATTCCTCGTACTAACAAAAGACCAAAAGAAGTGAAAAAAGATAGAAACTTTATTTTTACCCAGAAAAAATATTGACTTTCTTCTGCCCAGAAACGAAGAAGAGCTTATTCCTTACAGGGAAGAGCAACGATGACCTGCAAACTTGTACGTCTTGTTGGAACAGAGATAGCTGAGGTTGTTAAATGGAGTACGAGCTATGTTATATGCTTCTGGGGAGTTCTTAGCGATTAAGTTTCGGTCTGGGTGAACGTTAACTAATGGAAAGTACAACAATGTAACGGTTTATAATGCAACAGATTATAAGGAAATAAGAGTAAATGAATATGTCTCTGGTTTGTTGAACGTTATTATAAAGAATATTTTGATTATGTGAAGTGTGATGATAGTAATTGATTTTATTGAAATATTATGAGTAGTTAAAATTAATCTTAATGAAGTATTAAGAATGGTTGAAACAGTAATGATGAATGTAATTTATTGATAAAGATTATAGAAACAGTGTAGATGATTGAGGTGAGAAACCTTCTTGTGGTAGAAATATTTTATTGAATCATATCGCGTAAATTAAATGTTTCATTTTTAGGAATAAATGACTATTAAACAAATCAGAAGTGATTATTGAAGTCAAATAGAAATAGGACTCAGGCATAAGAAATTGAACATGGTATAAAGAGTGCATGAATTTTGTTTAATATAAAGTAGCCTACCTATATTATTAGATTCAGAATTTAAGGTGATGTTGTTGTTATTGTTAAAGGAACTTAGGTATGATAAAATTGAAATATGAAAGTGATTGTATATGATAAATGTAAGTGAATGATTACATATGACTTGAAAATTGTTCTGTAGTAGAATCTGCGCGACTCAAGAAAAACAGAAGAGTTAAGTGGATCAACGTTGAAGAGATATGGAATAGCAAGTAGAAGATAAAAGTGTTTTGAGAGTATCGCATTGCCTTGACGAGGTGTATTACAGTTCTGTAAAAGGGGTAGTAAAATTGCGAGAAACCTGAGATATATTGAGGAACCAGTGAAAATAGTAAGGTATTTGAATAAGCAACTAAATCAAGCAATTCTGCTGGATATAGTTGTTTGGAAGAAATTATTCGAGTGAAGAAGCTACTTGGGAGACTGAGGAAAACATAAGACAACATTACCTCATTTGTTTGATCACTCAGGTAAGAATTTTGAAGACGAAATTCTTTGGGGGGGTGAAGGGGGAAGAGAATTGTTGGACCCTGAACTTTTCTTAGAAGTTAGAATTATTAAATGAGAATTTATTGGCGTTTACTCGTGAGTAAAATCAGAATTCTTGGATTAGAAATTTATGGAGTTTATTTATGAATACTTTTTTATTTCATATAGTTGTGTGGATTAAATAGAAGTGTTAGAATTAGGCTAAGGAGTTAGAAGGTATTAGAGTTGTAACACCCCACTCCCGCAAAACCCGAACCCGATATCGACAGTGATACCCAGATCCGTGCCCCGCGAGGGTGGCG
>JAOQML010000003.1:25379942-25409802 GCA_027568935.1 Erythroxylum urbanii
GAGAGAGATCTCGTGTGAGACCTGATTATTTATTAAAGGGCTTAAGGTCTAATTAGAATTGTGGGCCATTTATTAATTGAAAGATTGCAAATTTCATAATTTAATTAGGGTTAATGAATTAAAGTACATGATTATAACTCAAAAGAGGATGATCCCCCCTTTAATAATCTAGAAACGACACCCCGTTAACACATAAATGGCTAGGTTAGCATTAATGATAGGAAGACTCCCTCTCCTATAATCTGGTAATTTTCCTTGATTGATTTCCATTGTGAATTTTGTGTAGCTCAATTTAATTCCTTTTATGTTAAATTCCTAAATTACATTCCCTCTAATCAAATTCTCATGTTTAATTTCATGTTCAATTTTATTTTCATTTTGATAATTTTCTAGCCTTAGATAACCTAGGATTAGATTAGTTCATCCTCCTTGTGGGACCCTTCACTTACTACAAATCATGACCCATGCATTTGCAATATTTGAGGGCTATAAATTTATAAAGCTTACAAATTAGTCAATATATTGAAGAGTACACTTCAAGTTAGTTATGGAAGAGTCAATAAGTCAAAGCATATAGAAAGGATATTCAACCAATGGGTATGAAGGACTGACTCATTACTAATGAAGAAGTTGTTAGGCCACCAGAATTCAAACAAGGACCTAGTAGGCCCAAAACAACTAGAAAAAAGGACCTTGATGAGCCTTAAAAGACTAAAAAAATTACCAAAAAGAAAAATGTTGAGCACATGTCTAGGAGGGGCATGATCATGACATGCAACCACTGTTATAAAGAAGGATACAACAAAAAGGTTTGTCCTTGGAAGGGTAGAGAGGTAATTTTTAGGTTGCTTTGTCTTTTCTTTGATACAGCTAAGATTCTTTTTGATAATAGTGAAAATATGACGTAATTTTTTATTTTTCACAATTATCAATATCAGGGTCCAACCCAGTTTCAAGATCCCTATCGAGACCAAGCAATTGATTTCGATATGGAGTAAAACACAACCAATTCATAGTCAAATCGAGAAAACATCTCAATAGTTGAAACCAACACAAAAATCCCAGTAAACACCTCTGTATTTGCATCTAACGATGCTGAAAGGGGAAAGAAAAGAAAAAGAGGAGTAAATGCGTCTACCTCTGCCTTTGCAACTATGTCTGTATCTACTAGTGCTAGAACTACTACAGGTGCTGTCAACACCTCAACTATTGCTCATGTATATGGAATTGCAAATGTAGCAATCTCATTTGTTCTCCCAACATTTGGAGGTGCTTCAAAAATAATAAATATTTCTACATCTTCAAATGATACCACCAAAAAGACTACTAAAGGAAATTTTCAAATGTGGTTTCAGGTTTAGGAGGGCCTAGCTATGGTTTTGCAGATGATAAAAGCAGAATGAGAATGTTTGGTGTTGGCAACTCTAACCCAAATTCTCAAGAGAAAATTTTAGGAAAACGACCTATCACATACTCTTCCCTTCAACATGAAGTAAACAACAAGTTCAAGAAATGGATGGAAGGGATAGGGATAATGATAAGTGTAAATTGCATCGCATTTTAGGACATGGTTTGATATGTGTTTAGCAATTAATTTGATTATTTTGTATGTGTTTAGGTTAGAATTGTGTTAGTTTGTTAATTATCTGTGTTTTAAGTGTTTTATAGGTTAGTACAAATTTTTGAGCTTAAATATTTTGTTTCTGAGGTACCTTGATGTGTTTGCTAGTCTTTCAGGGTCAATATTGAAGAATGGAGGAGTTTTTGAAGACATTCAAGCTGAAAAATGGCAGGCCATGATCGTGACAGAAGGCTCAGATTAGGGACATGATCGTGGTCTTTATCTGATCTGAGCCTATATTGGGCAAACATATAGTTGCTTATGAACTTCACGTTTCGAGGGACTTTTTGGACCTTTTAGGCCCTAGAAAAACTCTAAGGTTACCCAAAACATAAAAGACTATTTAAAGAACATTAAAAGTCACATAAAGGAGCTATAACATCAAACATACTTGAACCCCTTAAGAGAGAATATCGAGAAAGAGAAAGAAGAAGAAGGAAGAGGAAGATGAAGTTAACTCGACGTGCTTTCTGAATCAGGAGATTTCCCGACGTCGTTGCCTTTTGTCATCTATTCTAAGTTATTATTTCCTTTTCGTTTTGATTTTATTTATGTATATAATTAAGATGGATAGTATGATGATAGGATTTGGAATATTGATGATGTTCTAAACTCTCCTTCGAGATTTTATTTTGATTTAATGATAATTTACTCAATTGTGTTTATTAGATGAATGTCGTGATTTGATTGCGTTCTTGCATAATTCAGTAATAAACTGAGAGGGTGAACTGAATAAAAAATAATTAAATTGGATTAATCAGAGTTAGGCAATTTAATAGAAACCGTGTCAAATCATATTGGGAATTGTATAGAGAGAGATCTCGTGTAATGTTTCGATAGTTTATTAGAGTGCTTCATATCTAATTAGGGTTTTGGATAATTTGTGAATTGAGAAATTACAAATTCCATAATCTGATTAGGGTTTATAATTTAAGGTTTAATAGTTATAACTCGAGAGAGAGAGAAATCAGCCCTAGGATAGTCTAAAACCAATACTCCATTGACATATAATCAGCTAGGTTATCATTAATGATAAGTAAAATTCCCTTTCTCATAAATTGGTAAATTCCTTAGGTTGATTTCTATTATGATTGCATATTGCTCACTTGTTAATACTTTTATGTTTACTTTCTAATTTGATTAATTGAACTCAATTCTCAATTTTTATTGCATCTTTTATTTTCAGTTTTATAGTTTTTTTAGCCTTAGATTTTAGGATTAGATTACTCTCCTTCCTCGTAGGATCGATACCTTTAATACTACGTTATGAACTGTGCGCTTGCGGAATATTAAGGGTTTATAAGATTAAAACTTACCTCAATCAAATAAACACAAATCTAACGACATGGTTGCAAATGTTAAATGTAAATGATACAACTATTTAATTTAGCCCTTCTTTCTAAACATCAATTAAGAGATACAACTGAAATTAATAATAGTTGCATTTTATCTACAACCTGGAAGGCCAAATCAAGGACTAATAAATCCTAGGCAGAAATAAAAAAAAGAGTAAGCAAGCTGTTATTGGGCATGTGAATCCAAGCCAAAAAAGTCAAACTACATATTCAAAGTGAAAGGAGAAAATGTAAACAAAACTGTGTTTATTAGTGTTTTATGTAGTGAACAATGGATGATACTTATATCCATCAATTTTGTGATATTTATATACTGAACAATGGTTGTAGGTTGGATATCTATTGAATGTCATTAGGTAGTTATTATTAATTTAAAGATCTTGTTGACATTTCCATGTTATTATATGAATGAATGCAATGACAATCAATTTCAGTCAGAATTGCCTTTTCTTTTCTTTTAAGTTTTTTTCTTTTTTTCGGAAGTTCATAAATGCTAGATGATGAAACTACATTTGTATATCTATGCCACAAAATAGTTTTGTAAGCTTAATTGCAATTAGACATTGTAAAGGAGATCAATAGATCTTTTTTTTATAAATGGTAGACCTATAAAGCAAGAAAAAAAGATATCATCTAGTTGAATTGAACAAGATTATGTGAAGATAACCATTACTCTAACTTAAGACATCAACCTCAATAATTCATCTGCTAGTATCAAGATAACATCAGAAAAAATCACTTCTAACCTTTAAAAATCAAAAGGATATACAAGATGTACATTATTAATATAAAGAGTTGCTAAGTAGACAATTAACCCCTTAATTTTAGAACACATAATCTAGTACATAAAACCATATATCTATTTCATTTAGACATGGTTCTAGTACATAAAACCATTTCCAGGTATGGCTTTAAACATGCAACTATTACTTGAATTGCCTTCATTATTTAGGTTAACAAACATAAGCTAACTAATAAACAAAATCTTAAACAAGCTACAAATTTCCAACTCTTTGTTGAATGTATTTCAACTTTTCTTAATGTGTTTCATTACTACTCCTCTTAGCATGTAACTCATTCTTCAACTTCAAATTTTCTGTAATAATTTTAGCTTCCAAAACATCTACTGCATTTTCTCTTAACTCTGCCACTTCAGCCTTTAATAGATTAGTTTGATGGTATAACATCTTCTCTCTATTTTTCAGCTTTAAAATAAATTTTCTTGCTTTTAGAGAAAATCTTTGATTATGCCATTCATGAAATCCACAGACATTTTTGCTCTACCACGAAACAAAAAAGAACAATACGTTAATGAAAAATATGAACATATTTATATAAAAAAACATCAAAATGTACAAAATTATCAAAAATAGTCAACAACCATAAAAACTTCTTCTTAGATTTTCATCAGTCTAGCAAGTCCATCTAGGTGCTTTTAAGTTACAGTAACAATATTTAGCATCTCTGTCTTAGTCTCATTCAACTAGGTAAGTTGAAGAAATCAGCTTGTATGACCTCGAATCAAGGTTAGAATGCATTCCTCTACTGTTAAAGATGAAATTTTCAAAAATTTCCAATAAACCCTTTATTGTAACCAAGAAAACAGCAAATTGAATCCTCTAATTGACCTTATTACCTTAAATAACTACTAATTGAGCTCATTCTTAGGTATTCCTAGCTGATGTCTTCGAAAATGTAGTACAAATTTAGAAGGAAAAATGGCTTTTGGGGAAGAATGGTGAAATAAGAGAGAAGGATTTCAATAAAAAATGGAGAACAGTGAGCAGTGTAAACCCTTCAAACACAAAAAATTCCTAATTCCACAGCTAATGTTTAAGACAAAGTTAATTAGGATGGTGAAATGCATACCCTGAAGTAAACATATGATTTTACTATGAAGTTAAAAGGAATCGAAGGAGTAAAAATAGAAGGGAGCATGAGTTATTACTAAGTTGGGGCTTTAATGAGTATACAAGTACATCACCACCTTCCACTACCTGTTCAAAATCCAATTATGAACTCAGTTACTACTCACTTTCCACATAAGTAACACCAGTATGCTCTATAAACCGAAAAATAAAAATAAAAATTTGGAAGGGAACAAGAGGCAAAAAGGGAACATTTATTGTATGTAAATAGACAAAGTGAAATGGTATTTACCTTGACCTTATGAAGATTAGTTCTCCACTCCTTATTCATCTCTATTAAGATTTCATACTCAGTTATGTTTCAGTATCAAGTCTTCTTTAATACAGATTAAATCAATAAACACAAACTATAAGAAGTTCCCCATCCAAACCTCAGGAGAAAACTATGCACTTAAATCTTATTATTCGAATCTCTAAAAATCCACAAATTAAAATTACTTACCCTCTTTAGACCCAAATATCTTCATCATTGACAATGGAGTTCTAAAGCACCCATTCACCTCAAATTTCTGCAGAGAAAGCTCACACTATATGGAAAGCTCACACTATTGGAAGGCAGATCGGTAAGAGGGATTAGAGTGATCGGAAGTGATGATGCATTAAGGAGGCAAAATCCCAGATCGGACAAGATTTAGGTAATTTTTAGAGAGAGAGAGGGTGAATATTTGGGGATTAGAAATAAATTTAAGATTATGAAATGATTTTCTTTATTTTTCTTTTCTGAAAATCCACGTAAGCCACTTATGTTTTTTATGTGGCGTCTAAAATCCAACTGGCCTCTCCATAACGGTAGGTGTATAACACTTCCTAATTTTTATCCAAAATAGCTTAACATTGAGCAGACTCGAAAACGTTTAGACCTTTATTGAGCAGATTAAAATGTTTGGCCCTAAATTGATCAAATTAAAAAAAAATTGGCCCCAATTTAGGCATTTAACCCTGAGGGAATGTCAAATTGAAGAATTTTTTAGCTGAATTTTAGGAGTTTGTGGAGAATAAAGGGGTCATTGATATGAAACTTAAAGGACTAACATTCACTTAAAGCAACAAACAAAGCATAATTTGGCAAATCAAGAAGAGGCTAGATAGAGCAGTTTATAAATGGGAAATGGCTTACATATTTTCCTATTATTATAGTAAGGATTTTACTTTGATTATGCACCATTGGTGGTTCAAAATAGTTTTAAGAAAATAGAAAATTTTTCCAATTTTGATTTAATAATTAACTTGTTAAAACTGAAAAATACTCAAAGGTAGTCATAAATGGCCTTTCTCACAATATCAAGGGTTATAAGGCCTTTGTCTTTGTAAAAAAAATAGGAAAGATTAAGGAGTTAAAGTTATTCAAACTAAAAAGTGGGGGTAGTAACACTATAGAGGAGGTTAAGAGGATTATGATTAGGGTTTAAATACAATAAGAGAAGCATCCTAGCATAAGGAACTTCTTTAACATAGAAAATACAACTCTAAAATGTAAGAGCTCTAGCTAATCATAACTCTTTGATCCAATAGAGGTCTATAATGAAATAGATAAAAGAGAATGATAAGAACTCTAAATTCTTCTTTAATTCATTTCTCGATAGAAGGAATTCAAACAGAATTTCCTAACTTATTAATGAGAAGTGTCGAGTTATTTCTTCACAAGGGGACATCAAGGTGAAAGCTACTTCATTTTTCAAAAGTATCATCGAGACTACAATAATAACCTCCTCAACAGTTCCCCTATTAAAATCCTTTATCTCTAATCATCTTTTAGAGAAAGAAATTGAAACTTTAATCAATGCAATCATTGTTCAAGAGGTTGAGAGAGTGTTCTTTGAAATGAATCCCATAAAGCTCCAGGTCTTGGGCCTGAAAGGATTTTTTTACCGAAATACATGGCCCCTCACCAAGAAAATAGTAATAGATTCCATCTTGGAACTCTTTGAAAGAGGTAAGATCCTCAAAGAAATTAATATGATTTGTTTCGTTTGATTCCTAAAGTACCCAATCCTTGTTGCTTAAATGGGTTCAGATCCATAACTTGTTAAGGATGGCAATGAACCAGGTTGGGCATGGGCGGGCCCTGTCATTTTAGGTCTAGGATCAGCTAGAGCCTGACCAGACGGGAGCTCGAGGTTGATCAAGTCGGTCCTGCATTGAATTTTTTTTTAAAAAAGAAAAACGATGTCATTTTGGGTTACTCAGCTTGGGTAGCCTAAGCCTAACTCTATGTTCAGCAGTCGTGGCCTAAGCCCAGGCAGAGAAAACTAGGCCTAAGATTCAGTTAACTTAGGCCAGGCTGGGCCCAGACCCTTTTTCCATCCATATATCTTGTTATAACTTTCTATACAAAATCATTTCTAAAATCATTACTAACAGAATGAAGAAGGTTCTAAAATTATTGCTAACATAATGAAGAAGGTTCTAAAATAAATCGTTAGTGATTCTTAATGAGCCTTTATGGATGGAAGGTTAATAGGTGATTATATACTTGTGGCCTAAAAGTTGTTTAACAGATAACATAAGAAAAATGCCAAAAAATTATGCAATCAAGGTTGATTTCTTTAAGGCTTTTGATACAATTAGTTAGGAGTTTTTCTTGCATCTATTAGAAGCATATGAATTCCATGAAAAGTTCAAAACATGGATAAAACTTTACTTAATGGCAACTTCTTTCATTATTTTAATCAATGGAGAACCATCCCCATAATTCCAAGGAGAAAAGGGCTTAAAGCTAGGTGACCTAATCCTAGTTTCATTATATGTATGGAAAATTTAATAAGATTATCAAAAGCAATATCATCTTCAATCCTAGTTTCAATTTTCATAGCAAATTTAGGAAGATTAGTTTGGTTTCTTTACCATTTGTAAATGATTTAATCCTATTTTCTAAAGCTCATGATGCCTTAATCAGCCTGCTTATAGCTTCCCAAAAGTCTTCAAAAAATCATCAAGATTGGAGGTTAATTGACGTAAAAGCCATATGATCATTTTAGAGCGTGCTCAAATAAGTGTGGAATGGATTTTAAACATTTCAAGTTTTCAAATCATAACTCCATCATTTAAGTATCTAGAGTTTTCCACTTCTACAAGAAAGCTCCAATGGATTACATCCTCCTAGTTGAGAAAATTCAAAGAAGATTGAGATATTGCTGTAATAGATTAATCTCTACTAAATTAAGAGCTCTATTAACCAAATTAGTATTAAAATCAGTCCATGTATATTGGTCTCCCCATTTCTTCCTCTCTAAAAGACTTATTAAGGAAATTTAAAAGCTAATAAGTAGATTTCTATGGGCTAAAGGAAAAGATAGGAAGTTTTTCTCCAAAGTAAATCGGTAGGAGTTATGCAGGGCCCCAAAGGAAGGTGAGTTTATTATAACCTACATTAACACCAACAATAATGTTTTCCTCGGGAAGATATTATGGATCTTAATGGTTAATAAAAACTCTTTATGGGTGAGTTGGCTTCACTCCTGTTTCCTAAAAGACAAAAGTTTTTAGGAGATGAATATTAGTTTTTTCTCTTTCCTCCTTTCTTAAGTGCCTATTGAAGTTAAGGGATGAACTAGGAAAGAACTTTAAATGTATAATCAAGAACAAGGAAGTTGCTTCTCAATTCTTTAACAATTGGAGCAAAGTAGGTCCACCATACAATAATTCACTGATGCCCTTACGATGCTACAAATGCTCTCTAAGCTCCAAAGTCAAGGTATGGGTCAACCACAACTAATAGTGAAGAGTGCTTAATGTGATGATTATTATGATATAACTTGAACCATTTGAGGAAAGATGAGGACTTGTGGCTGAGACACTCATCAGGTAAATACATCAATGCTTCTACTCGAGACTTTTTCAAAGTTAAAGGTCCATAACTGGAAGGATGGAAATGGTGTGGAGTAGTAACTTACTACCTAAGTTTCTTTCTTTTTGTGGCTTTTGTAAAGCCCTCACATTAGACATAATTAACTTCTTGAATATCTGTAATACGTGTGTACTATGCAAGGAAGAATTAATTAGTTGAATACCTATGTTAAAGTCTTCGAGGAGGTTTGGAGCTTAAAAAGAGACATATGCTAATTTGACACACAATGTCAATACTACAATGATATATTAAGCATGTTTCAAGGAAACAGAAGATTAACCTAAGGTAATGGGGCAATTGCTGAAATTACCTTTGGATCATATGCATTTTCTATCGGTGGAAAGAACAAACCAATAAATGCTTCAAATGAATTGAGAGAAGCTTGGCATAAATGAAGAAAGAACTCATCATATGGATCAAAGAACAACTCCTTATGATTAGGGATATCAAAAGTTGTAGCCGCAAACTAATACACGTATAAAGACTATAACATAAATCCCCACAAGCAAGAATTTATCTTCATAATTTATAAAGAGTTGCATGTTAAAAGACACAAGTATCTGGGAAGGAACATATAGCAATCTTACTCTTTTAGTTTTGGAAAATCAAAATGAAAACATACTCCAATTTGTAAACTAGTTAGTAATTTATTGTTTGGTCAAAGTCATGACAATCATAATGGCTTTTGAGTTGGTTTGTATTGTTAGCCTTCACATAAGTTAAGTTCATCTATGTCAAAATACACAAATAAATTTAACAAATAAATTATTATATTTTGAATTAAAAATAAAATTAGAAATAACAAATTAATTTACTATTCATTCATTATTATCATAAAAATTTAAATCATTAAACATTTTTTATTAATCCACGTTTAATATTATCAAGATTAACATCAAAAGTTGACACCAAATTATTTACAACAAACTAAAAATTTTATTATTGATATAAAAAGTCTAATAATTATGTACTTAATGATTCTTTTACATCCTAATTTTTATCTATGATAAAATAGTCTTAATGTAAAGCCTTAAAAATAAGCAATCTCCTTTATCACAAGAGCTCACCCTGCCTTAAGGAGAAATAAGGGGGGGGGAAAACAAGGTATCTACATCCCAATATTCTCTTCTAACTTTTCCAGAAGTTAATGATAGTTAGACACTTCAACCCAAGAATTACATACAAAAGCAATGGTAAGCCTGTACTGCTACAGTATCATTCTGCCAATAAAGAATTCATTTTCATCTCTATCTCTTATTCGTTGAATGTGACAGACAAAGTGCAAATGCATTGACTATAAGGGTATTTTATATCTGAGAGATAAAAAGGTGATGCGTCTTTAATTTCTGACGCCTAAAATAACATAAATAAATATAAAAAGAAAGACTAAACAACAGAAACTAAGAAATTTTTTTGGCATAAATTACGATATTTTGCAAAGTTAGAATCTCAAATGTATGTTATCGAAGTTGAGGATAGAAATTATTCCCTTTCGTATCACTGAACTTCGAGGGCTCAAGATGATAAATACCCAAATTACAGAGGCTGCATATATAATTAACCTTAAAATAAATTTCAAAAAATGTGAACAAAATGATTTTCAATCATTACTTTTGACCAAAGAATTTTAATGAGAAAAAGATTTTGTTGCATCACACTAGATTACTAATTTTATACAAGAATGCAACGCACAAGAGACCGAAAAGATGGTTTATAGTATCCAATATGCAATAAAAATATAACAGTGAGAAACACAAAAAGGAAGAATCCCCATCTCATCGTATTCATTTCATTTGATTAAAGCAAAATTTTAAGAGAGTGCGGAAATAACGTTTTTACTTTTTATTTACATAAAAAATAGAGTTTTCATTTTGTTTGAACCATGTTAAAAAAAAAAGAATTTTCGTTTTGTTTGAACCATGTTACTTTTTTCATTTTGCTGTTAATATGTACAGATAAACCTGAATTTATAGAAGCATTAATTTGTGATGATAAGCAAACCAAAAATGAAAACAAAAAGGTTTGACTCGATGGGGACTAACATAGATAGGTACGTTGAGAAATTGAGTCAAGATTTAATCCTGTGGAGGAATAGACACGAAATGTTTTTGTTTGATTTTTCAAAAGTTAAGATCACTTAAAATTCTACAAAATGTTTAACACGTAAATTATTAGTACTATTCTGAATTTTGATCCTTTTCTTATTGTATCCTTTGACCGTTTTCAAAATTGTCTCATTTTAACCATTGTAGTCGCATAAGTATCTGGTCTTTAGCAGTATCTTTATAAGGAGTAATTTTCTAAATATTACAAATGAGTTTAGACAAGGAGTACTACTTCCTTAGAGCTTAAGCTTACTTATAATAGATTTTTTGAAATAATAGTAATTTAATTAAAATTAAATTGTAATTTCATTAAACTTTATAAGAATTATAAATAATTATAATTAAATACCAAATACTAGATAGAGGTAAGGTTGCATAAAATTGGACTTCCTTAACTTTTTAAAGCATTCAAATTAAACCATAACGTTTTTAAAACGTCTAAAACAGATCATAAATAGATTTTGACATAATTAATTCCTTGTTAATTAAATGTCTTCTCAATGTGGACATGATATTATTTTTATATTTTTAAATAGAAAGTGAGTAATTAATTTTTTAAATTAATCAAAAAGTGGGTTCCATATCTACGTAACAATGGGGTTATTGTTTATATATTTTAGATAATGAGTTCCACTTGCTACCGGGCAATGGGGCCTAAATTTATATATTTTAGACAGTAAATTCGACTTATCATACAAAAGTGAGACTCACTTTTTATTTAAAAAATAAAAATTATATCACGTCAGTATTAACGTAACGTTATTTTAATTAACGAGGAGTTAATTCCATTAAATTTTTTATTCACTTAAAGTCTATTTCGTATGTTTTGCAAATGTTAAGGTTTAAATTTGAGCACTTCAAAATGTTAGGGTATGTTCTATATTCTGCTGTAAATATTAAAATTCAAAATACACTTTTAGCCTAAGGAAAAATGTAACGTGTGTTAGTCTATTTAACATTTTATTAATATCTAGTCTTAATAGAATAATTACTAAAAATAATTTAAAGATAATATATAATAATAATATGAATCTCATAATTATAATCTCATCATAATTTTATTTACAATGTATAATTATTTTATGAACTTTATGATATATATTTAAACATTTACAAGATGAAGAATATTTTTAGATTATTTTGTCCCTACACTATGAAGGAACTATAGAGCATAAAACATCAAATTCCACCATCCATAGTCCATATAATTTTCGAATCTAATAATTGCCCTCACTTGTCGTCATCAAAATGCCTTGTTCCAGTTTCAATCTAAGAAACTATCATAATACACAGTGCATATATAATCCTAAAAGATATAAATTTTTAAATTACGAAGGAAAATGAATTGTAAACCACTTCAAATGGTATCTAATTGTCTTAGAAATTCGATAAATTATAAAAGTGAAGAAGAAAAAGAAAGGAATTAACAAAGATTCTGATACGCTACTACGTTTGTTCCAACACGGCAATATATAGTTCTTGATTTTAGTTTCCATAAACAATCTTGTCAACGTGCTTTGTCTGTGTTTTAATTCTTATTTGCTACGTGCATTATGTTTTTCTTTTTAAAGACATCTATCCTAGTGAACGTGAACTAACACATCAACTGATCAAAGAGATAATAAATGAAAAATGTCAACGAAACCAAAATGCTTATTAAGTTAGTGCTTTGGTTCATTCAAGTCATAAGAAAGGGGAAAAAAAAAAGATCTCTAACAAATATATCGTGAACTAAATAGTAAACAATGTGCGGTTGCGATCTAAACTCGCCATGTCCATTAAGAGTCATAGGACAATGATAGCCAAACATTTAACACAAGAATATGGGTCTTTCAATGTCCTGTAAGTGATGGTGATTTGTAGAAGAAGCTGTCTTCGAAGTGATATGAAGCTTGAAAGCAAAGCATGGACAAACGATAGAATTTTGACGTATATAGAATCTATGCAACTTGTAAAGGATCTTCTTTTAGCAAACTCTTGCGGTCCACCAGCCAAGCCAACCACTGACTCTGTCTTCGCGTCACTCATTCTTTTTCGTCCTCTTTTCGTCAAAATTTACAAAAGATCAGACCTTTACTAAGAACTGAGTCTGTCCTGTTCTTTCCTTTCTTTATCAGTGAGTTGATTATGACATGTTTACGCCACACGCTTGAAAAGTTAAAACACTTTCAAGGGAAGGTAGAGATGACCCAGGTACTCAGTTTCCGTTTTATTCCCTTCTTTTTTCCTTGCATAACTTCCTCCACTGTATAAAGGCAGGCGCATATCTATGAAGAGGGGATGTTGTGCGAGTATCTTCTTTTTTTTGTCTTTCTTCAAGACCAATAAATCTCTCTCTCTCTCTCTCTCTCTCTCTGTTCGTACTACAAGCCTGTCTGTGATGGGTAAAAGTGTTAGGCATAAGTCAACGAGAAGAAGAAACAAAATTAGTGGCCTGACATTTGTTGGACTGTATTTCATCCATGGTTGGACAGATGATGAGTGTACTACAAATGTTACTAGCAAAAGTCTATGTTGTACTTCTTTGCAGTACATGTCAAGGTGGCTCTCAACATTTTCTCATGTTTGGTGGGCTGTTAAGAGCTACCGTCTTACATCTATATAAAGTATCGAGATTTTCCCAGCAAATTGTACTAATTAGCAGAGCGACACAAGGATTTAAAGCCATTTTACCGGTGAGGCATTTAATGCTCTGGTATCTGCATTAAAAGACTTCAAAATTGAGGATTTTTTTTGGAGGTTTCCTTGCGTTGAAAGGAGGACCCTCTTGATATTCATGGCTTTTAGAGGGTTGCTGCAAGTCATAAACAGCAGCTGATGAGGATAGCCCTGAAATGATTCCGAGTCTTTCATCTTCTTTTTGAGATTACTTATATCCGCTGCTGTACTGTGCGTTAAAGATTTGGATTGCTAATCAGTTTTTGAGAATTCTGATCAACTTCCTGTTGTAGGCAAAGAGGAGTAGGCGGCCTGGTGGGTACTCAAAAGATTTGATCTTGCTGCGGTCTGTGTTGCTATTTTTGCATCCATCTCCTTTTTCATTTCTTCTTCTGCTGATTCTGTTTATTGGTTTCATTAAGTCTCATATCTTTTTTGTTCATTTTACTAGAGAGTTCAGTATAATCAAAGAAAGGGGAATATGAGCATGGAAGAGCAGGAGGTTGAGAAGTCTGAGAGGGAGGACTTGGAAGAGACTCGAGATCAACTAGAGGACTTGAAGAGAATTGCTCCGTGGACTAAACAGATCACAATCAGGGGAGTCATTGCCAGTATACTTATTGGCATCATATACAGTGTGATAGTCATGAAGTTGAACCTGACCACTGGGCTGGTCCCTAACCTCAACGTCTCTGCTGCACTTTTAGCTTTTGTCTTTCTTAGAACTTGGACTAAACTCCTGCATAAAGCAGGAATAGTGTCCACTCCCTTCACTCGACAAGAGAATACCATTGTTCAAACTTGCGCTGTAGCTTGTTATAGCATTGCTGTTGGAGGTAGACATTCTAATATCTTTGTATCATAACTGCATCATCTTGATTTCATTGTTCCTTTTTTTTTTGGTCTATATTTAATTTTATTATGCTTTATCACTACATATGAATTGTAGGTGGTTTTGGGTCGTATCTGCTGGGGTTGAACAGAAACACGTACAAGCAAGCTGGGGTTGACACAGTGGGGAATAATCCTGGCAGCACCAAGGAACCTGGTATCGGTTGGATGACTGGTTTTCTGTTCGTAAGCACCTTTGTTGGGCTGCTTGCACTTGTTCCTCTCAGAAAGGTGATTTATTTCTTCAACTATTCTTGTTGGTCGATTGATTGTTAGCTTGCTAGTACTACCGTTGTTATAAGATTAAATTGCTAGTACTGTGAAACTGGAAAATGACTCTGATCATGCATTTATTGCTGCCTCAGATAATGATTGTAGACTACAAGTTACCTTATCCCAGTGGGACTGCTACTGCGGTTCTCATCAATGGCTTCCATACGCCAAAAGGAGATGAAATGGCTAAGTATGAAGCTGTCCTGAAAAAATTCTCCGTCAGTGAAACTTGAGTATTTCAGTATTCAACCAAGTGTAGATTCTTCTTGCAGGAAGCAGGTTCATGGGTTCATGAAATTCTTCTCTCTGAGTTTTCTTTGGGGATTCTTCCAGTGGTTTTATTCTGGTGGACCGCACTGTGGTTTTTCTCAGTTTCCAACATTTGGATTGGCAGCCTGGAAAAATTCGTGCGTGTGTGACATAATTTGATAGCTTTTTTAATGTACGTTCTGGTGATTAAACTTTAGGAAATATTAACTTAATGATTTGAATTTTGCAGGTTTTACTTTGATTTCAGTATGACCTATGTTGGTGCAGGAATGATTTGCTCCCATGTTGTGAATCTGTCTTTACTTCTTGGTGCAGTGCTTTCTTGGGGTGTAATGTGGCCACTTCTCGGTGAACTTAAAGGAAACTGGTTTCCCCAGACTTTACCAGAAAGCAGTATGAAGAGTTTAAATGGTTACAAGGTGTCAGCATTAGCAATCAATATAAGGAATTCCATGGTTGGTAGTAATCTGCTATGATCAGACTGATTACAGCTAATGATTTCTTTTCTTTTCTTTTCAGGTGTTTATATCTATTTCTCTAATCCTAGGTGATGGGCTATACAACTTTCTCAAAGTAGTCTATTTCGCTGCCAGTACTATCCATGCAAAAGCAAAAAATAGCTATCCTAGACCAAGTAAGTTGAGAATACTCATAATTTCCCTTTCCCACGTATTGAATATCTTTTGCAGCTTTTCTGCTTGCCTCGTCTCTTGTCTTCCTCTTATGTGGCTTGTTAGAGTTGGTATGGTGTCTGAGACAGGTATGAAGGGACATAGACATAACATTGTGATACTTTTGAGCTTACAAGACACTATTCAACATTATTTTCTTTATCTTTTAAAAAAAAAACATTATTTTCTTTATGCAGGTGCAGCATCTGGTCGTAAAAACCAACTTCTTGATGACCTAAAAAGAAACGAAGTCTTCACAAGAGAAAGCGTTCCGATGTGGGTGGCATGTTTAGGTTACATAACCTTCTCCATCATATCGATCATCGTGATCCCGCTCATGTTTTCTGAACTTAAGTGGTACTATGTACTTGTTGCCTACATATTTGCACCCTCCCTCAGCTTCTGCAATGCGTATGGTGCTGGTCTAACTGACATGAACATGGCCTACAATTATGGAAAAGTGGCCCTCTTTATACTTGCGGCATTGGCTGGTAAAAATGATGGTGTGGTGGCAGGACTTGTGGGATGTGGATTGATCAAATCCATTGTTTCTATCTCCTCAGATTTGATGCATGATTTTAAGACTGGTCATCTGACTCTCACTTCTCCTCGAGCAATGCTTGTTGGCCAGGCGATTGGGACTGCCATCGGCTGTATTGTAGCTCCTGTTACATTCTTTCTCTTCTACAAGGCCTTTGATGTTGGGAACCCTGATGGAGAATTTAAAGCTCCCTATGCACTCATCTACAGGAACATGGCAATTCTAGGAGTTGAAGGCTTCTCTGCACTTCCCCGTCACTGCTTGCAACTCTGTTATGGTTTCTTCGCATTTGCTATACTGGCCAACCTATTAAGAGATGTGTCACCGAAAAATATTGGAAAATGGCTTCCTCTTCCAATGGCTATGGCTGTGCCGTTCTTAGTGGGTGCTTATTTTGCAATCGACATGTGCGTGGGGAGTCTTGTCGTGTTTGTGTGGCACAGATTAAACAGCAAGAAGGCAAGCTTGATGATTCCAGCCATGGCTTCTGGCTTGATCTGCGGAGATGGGTTATGGATACTCCCCTCATCAATCCTTGCTTTGGCCAAAGTTCATCCTCCTATCTGCATGAACTTCTTAGCTAGCAAGTAAAATTTTAGATAAACAAGGGAGACAGACATAGATAAATCAGATGTTCATACCCAAAGTATGGAGGATCGAAGAGTTACTATGTAGTAGTTAGATGAATGTCACACATGATAGAAACGGTTAAAAATGAAGTAGAGCATGCAAGCATGAATAATTTTACTGGAAAAATGGGAATGATGAATTGTGATTGTACCCTGAGTTTTGAGTTGCATAGAACTTGAGGATAAATAAGCTCCCTTCTTGTAACTGAATCATATATTCATTACACATAATGAGAAATTTTTCATTTGGGTTTGGCGGGGTTTGCTCGACTTTCCAATTACCTAAAAAGCAAATTGGTCAATAAAGAAATAAAATTTTCTCTCTTAGGAGCAAGCTTATTTATTATCTGATAATGTCACCGAATCTCTCTATATGTCATAGAGAAAGAATGGAGAATTAGTGGCCTGACATCAAAAGAAATTGAATTTGATTTACAATTGTGAAAATGTTTCTGTACCACATTATTGCTACAAGGCCCTGTCCTTCTACTAATTTTATAGTACATGCAAAGACGGTTCTCCAATTTTTGTGCTGTTTCTCTGTAGGTCCATTAGTATTACTGTAAAAGGTGTATATCAAGTACAAGGATTTTGACTAATAACCGAAGTAACAAGAAGGACGATTTGTTAACTCCAAGGATGCTTGACGGTCTTGGTATTAATTTCTTTACTTGCATTGAAAGGATTGGCACAACAAAATTTGTGGACTTCTCTGTTTGTTTCTCCAAGTCAGCAGCAGCTGGTGAGGGACAACCCATGTGCTGACTGAGGAGGATAATATCCATTTGGCAATTGTTATTACAGGTTACTGAAATTTGGATTCCTTCTGAGTTCTTCAAAACTCAGGTCAACTTCCAACAATCCAAAGAGAACAAGAAAAAAATTAAAGAAGCAGCCCGAGGGACGACTCATAAAGGTATTAACTTTACTGGACTCCTTCAAGCTTTTGACGATTCCTTAACATTGCCATTTTTCTTGAGTTCTGATTGTGCTATTGTCTGTCTTATGTTGTGTTATAGGAAGCAGACTTTTGCCAATTGTGGAAAGTGGAATATGAGCATTGAAGAATCAAAAGAACTTGAGACGTTTGAGAGGGAGGAGTTGGAACGGACTCAAGAGGAGATAGAGGACTTGAAAATTGTTCCATGGACTAAACAGATCACAGTCAGGGGAATAATTGCCAGCATAGTTATTGGAATGTTATACAGTGTGATAGTTATGAAGTTGAACCTGACTACCGGGCTGTCCCCTAATCTCAATGTCTCTGCTGCTCTTCTAGCTTTTGTCTTCCTTAGAACATGGACCAAGATCCTTCACAAAGCTGGAATAGTTTCCAATCCTTTCACTCGGCAGGAGAACACTGTAATTCAAACCTGTGCTGTAGCTTGTTATAGCATTGCTGTTGGAGGTTAGACATTCTTTTCTTTGCATAATATCTGAAATATCTGGACATTTTTGAAACATTGGCTAATTTTGTGTGTTTACTCGAGTTTTGCTTCATTTTTCACTCTTGAAATCACAATCTATGTTAAAACATGGAATTGCAGGTGGTTTTGGGTCTTATCTCCTAGCTTTGAACAGAAAGACATATGAACAAGCTGGTGTTGAGATGGTGGGAAATACCCCTGGGAGCATCAAGGAACCTGGTATTGGCTGGATGACTGGTTCTGGCTTTGTAAGCAGTTTTGTTGGGTTACTAGCACTGGTTCCCCTGAGAAAGGTGATTCATTTTGCAGTACTTTTCTTTAATGAATTGATTATTAGTATACTACTGGCGTTGTAGATCCTTTGTTTCATAGTCTGGTGGAGAACGAAATGAAATGGAATTAGTGAACAAATACTTGCTCGTTGCTTGTGTCTTAATAGCACTTCAAATTGGCTCCTTGTGAATGAACTAGAAACACTAGGTACTTGGCCTACTATATAATGGCATTATGGATCATGGGTTTCAAATTTCCACTAAAGAAGAGTTTAAGAGTTAAATTTTGAACGCTGAGTGAATTTTGATTCTGTTGATCCTCAGCTTTTCTCAAAATGTTTACTTGAAAGACTTAAAACTGTCATTTGATCGTGCTGTTTTTTCTGTCCCAGATATTTATAATAGACTACAAATTATCATACCCAAGTGGAACTGCTACTGCAGTTCTCATCAATGGATTCCATACTCCGAAAGGAGACAAAATGGCTAGGTATGCTGATCTGATCTGATCTGATCTAAAATTTTGCATAAATCTCCAAGTATCGAAGTACTCAAACAAGTGAGAATTTACATTTCAGGAAGCAGGTCCGTGGGTTCATGAAGTTCTTTTGTCTTAGTTTGGTTTGGGGCTTCTTTCAGTGGTTCTATTCTGGTGGAGAACAATGTGGATTTGCTCAGTTCCCAACATTTGGATTGGCAGCTTGGAAAAATTCGTGAGTATATGAATAAGCATTGGATGATTTAATTCCTAGAAATATAAATATGCTCAAATAGTGATGTTACTCATCACTGACAAATAATTTGGAGTTATGCAGATTTTACTTTGACTTCAGTATGACTTACATCGGAGCTGGGATGATTTGTTCTCATCTTGTGAACTTGTCTTTGCTTCTTGGCGTGGTGCTTTCTTGGGGTGTAATGTGGCCACTGATAGGGAGGCTTAGAGGAAATTGGTTCGCCGAGAGTTTACCTGAAAGCAGTATGAGGAGTTTAAATGGTTATAAGGTGCACAAGCCATGACATCTTAGACTGCATTCATGAGCTTATTGCATTATTTTCCTTTTTAAGTTGTCCCAGAGGAAACTCGCATAAATCATTTACATAATAACTCATTTTGTATCAGGTTTTCATATCCATCGCTCTAATATTAGGGGATGGGCTGTACAACTTTCTCAAAGTTATCTATTTCACTGCCAGCTCCATTCGTGCCAAAGTGAAAAATAGCTGTCCTACAGCATGTAAGTCAAGATTTCTTCATTATTCCCTGCTAGTGGCAGTACAGTACCTTGAAATAAAAAAGAGGCCATTGCCTTGCCTGAAATCTTTTTTCAGCTTTTCTGTTGTTTTCGATACTGTAAATATACATCATTGTTTAATATTTTAGCTTATCACGTAGACAGTGCTCGCTAAAACTCTTACTTTCTGTATGCAGCATCGGATAATAAGAATCAAGTTCTTGCTGATCTACAAAGAAATGAAATGTTCATAAGAGAGAGAATTCCGTTGTGGGTTGCATGTTTAGGTTACTTGACTTTCTCCATTATCTCAATTATTGTGATACCTCTTATGTTTTCTGAAGTGAAGTGGTACTATGTACTAGTTGCCTACACTCTTGCACCCGCTCTCAGCTTCTGCAATGCCTATGGTGCTGGTCTAACTGACATGAACATGGCCTATAATTATGGAAAAGTCGCCCTCTTTGTATTAGCAGCCTTGGCTGGTAAAAAATGATGGTGTGGTTGCTGGAATTGTGGGATGTGGTCTTATCAAATCCATTGTCTATATTTCTTCTGATTTGATGCATGACTTGAAGACTGCTCATCTCACCCTTACTTCTCCTCGATCAATGCTTCTTGGCCAGGCCACTGGGACTGCCGTTGGTTGTGTTGTAGCTCCTGTCACATTCTTTCTCTTCTACAAGGCCTTCGATGTTGGGAACCCTGATGGAGAATTCAAAGCTCCCTATGCTCTCATCTACAGGAACATGGCAATTCTAGGTGTTGAAGGCTTCTCCGCACTTCCACAGCACTGCCTGCAGCTCTGTTACAGTTTTTTCGCCTTTGCCATACTCGCCAACTTATTGAGAGATGTGTCTCCCAATAACATTGGAAAATGGATTCCTCTTCCAATGGCTATGGCTGTGCCCTTCCTGGTAGGAGCTTATTTTTCAATTGACATGTGCGTGGGAAGCCTTGTTGTGTTTGTATGGCACAAATTGAACACCAAAAACGCCAGGTTGATGGTTCCTGCTGTGGCTTCTGGCTTGATGTGTGGAGATGGGTTGTGGATACTCCCATCATCAATCCTTGCTTTGGCCAAAGTTCATCCTCCCATCTGCATGAGCTTCTCTACCACCAAGTAAAGTTTGAAGGAGACAGAGACCAATTAAATTACGACAGAATTTATGTTATATGAAATCATAATTTGAACACTTTTC
This sequence comes from Erythroxylum urbanii, assembly GCA_027568935.1. Taxonomy (NCBI): domain Eukaryota; kingdom Viridiplantae; phylum Streptophyta; class Magnoliopsida; order Malpighiales; family Erythroxylaceae; genus Erythroxylum; species Erythroxylum urbanii. Next base: position 25,400,868 of record JAOQML010000003.1, read on the forward strand.
TCTACACTAGCAATTCCGAAGGGGGCAATATAGCCCTTATGTTCAATTACTGAAGATGCTACTGTGTATATTGAAAAGAATTGTGACCTTTCTCATTTCTTTACACTTTCCAATAGTAGTCTTTTGGTGGTTTGGATCATTAAAAGAGAGCAAATAAGTTGTATATTTATGAAGTTTTCGTAAAAGAGATTCCTATAATCTAAATTCAGAGTTCAAGAACATTGTATTTAGCAAGTTCTGTAACTAAAGTCTTCTTTGTCAATCGTCTGTTAAAATTATTAACGAAGGGCATACATAAGATGTCATCTCTTCACAATCCTATTTCATGAGATCATGTTAGTCTAGTTTTACAATTAAGTATCTATATAGATACACACACACACACATATAATGAGTTTTTGAATATATATATATATATATATATATATATGTATGTATATATATGTATGTATATACACATATATATAATGAGTTTTTGAAAAAAGAAGAATGTCACGAACACAACCATACGCTAATTACTTTGATATGCCTATGTCAATAATCATGTAACTCACTATCTTTATTTGAATATGGACATGAGTTTCAACGTATTTGACTTTCAAGTTGTGTAATTCATTATCTTTGTTCATATGTTGACACGGGTTATGACAGGCCTATGGCTCAGGTCATCTCCTTTTTTAAAAAATCCTCTACTAAATCAAGGAGGGAGATCGTCTCTTCCCTTAATGTTGTGCCCTCTATGCCTAAAAATTTATTGTAACAAATGATTGAGATGACTTAGGTAGAGGGTGGAACAGGATTTTGGGAACAAAAGATTCGTTCCCCTAAATCAATGTGTTTGTGTTTTAGTCTGTGGCTTCGCTTCTGCAAACAAGAAAATATCACATCCTATCTTATGGTCATGTTTACCTGAAAACTTGTAAGAAATAGTCTTTTTTTTAAGTACTCTAAATTTGCAAACTCGTGTACATACATACATTGACCATGCCCTAATTCATGATATTCATTAATTATTCCAAAATAGACATTAGCTTTGATATGCCTATGTCACTAGTCGTGTAACTCACTATCTTTATTCGAACATGGACACGAGTTTCGACGTATTTGACTTTCAAGTTGTGTAATTCATTATCTTTGTTTGTATGTTGATAAGGGTTATGACAAATCTATGGCTCATGTCATGTCCTTCTTTAAAAAATCCTCTACTAAATCAAGGAGGGAGATCGTCTCTTCCCTTAATGTTGTGCCCTCTATATCCAAACAATCCTACCCATCCAATTTATTGTAACAAATGACTGAGATGACTTAGGAACAAAGTGGCACAGGATTTTGGGAACAGAAATCTGTTCCTTTAAATCAATGTGTTCGTGTTTTAGTCTGTGGCTTCGCTTATGCAAACAAGAAAAGAACACATCCTATCGTATGGTCATGTTTACCCAAAAACTTGTAAGAAACATTCATTTTCTTTGTAAAATACTCTAAACTTGTAAGAAACATTAATTATCTTTGAATAAGGAAGCATGCCATGAACACGAACATACCCTAATTCATGATATTCATTAATTATTCCAATACAGACAATAGCTTTGATATGCCTATATCACTAGTCGTGTAACTCACTATCTTTATTCGAATATGGACACGAGTTTCAACACATTTGACTTTCAAGTTGTGTAATTCATTATCTTTGTTCGTATGTTGACAAGAGTCCAGACAGCCTATGGCTTAGGTCATGTCCTTCTTTAAAAAATCCTCTACTAAATCAAGGAGGGAGACCGTGTCTTCCCTTAATGTTGTGCCCTCTATGCCCAAACAATCTTACCCGTCCAATTTATTATAACAAATGACTGAGATGACTTAGGCAGAGCGTGGAACAGGATTTTGGGAACAAAAGATCTGTTCCCCTAAATCAATGTGTTTGTGTTCTAGTTTGTGGCTTCGCTTCTGCGAACAAGAAAAGAACACATCCTATCGTATGGTTATGTTTACCCAAAAACTTGTAAGAAACATTCATTTTCTTTGTAAAATACTCTAAATTTGCACACGCGTGTATATACATACATACATACTTATATATATATAAGGAAGCATGTCACAAACACAACCATACCCTAATTCGTGATATTTATTAATTATTTCAATATAGACATTAGCTTTGATATGCCTATGGCACTAGTCATGTAACTCACTATCTTTATTCGAATATGGACACAAGTTTCAACGTATTTGGCTTTCAAGTTGTGTAATTCATTATCTTTGTTCGTATGTTGATAAGGGTTATGACAGACCTATGGCTTAGGTCATGTCCTTCTTTAAAAAATCCTCTACTAAATCAAGGAGGGAGATCGTGTCCTCCCTTAATATTGTGCCCTCTATGCCCAAACAATCCTACCCATCCAATTTATTGTAACAAATGATTGAGATGACTTGGTGGTACTACTGTGGCCTACAATCAAATTAAAAAGAAACCAACTTTCGCTAATACAAATTAATGTAGTAGTGGAAAGTGGGTTCGTTCCCATGAGGAATTTTAATTGTAAAGAGTTTATGAGTTTAAACTAAAATAAAGTAACGAAAAGGGGGGGGATTTGTGATTAACGTAAATTAAGAAAATAGAACTAACAAAATTTTGAATTTAACAAAAGTGATTGGATCTGAAAATTTAATAGAAAAACCTTAGTTTCGGGTTATCGATGTTATTACACTAAAATGGATCCTTGATATAAAATTCAATTCATTAATAAACATTCATTGGGGAATGTTTTCTTGTAAGTATAAATGAATAGAAACATGTATTCTACACATTCTTATCAACCAATAACCTAGATACGATCGTAAGTTCAATTGAGTAATAGCTTTAAGAACTAAGAAATCAATGAACAAGATAACACATGTACAACATGCATTTAATCAAGATGAGTTTCTTCTTAGAATTTCCAATTCTAACGTAAAGATGGTTATTCTAATCGCTACTTGTGATTAGTAAAACTGAACGTCATATCTTATTAATCTAGCTATTAAATGAATCAATTCCTAGTTGCGCACCTAGAAATCAATCAATTTAATTGTATAAATATATTCAGAAGGCACTCAATATTTATCAACAAACAAACTTTATTGGAACATCTCACACATAATAGATGATAACATGGTTCCCTTCATCTAAGAAAAGGAATTTAGCTACTCATAATGAAAGTGAAAAACAAAGAAATAATAAAACATAAAGTCTCCATCCCTGGTCTTTCTCTATCAAATTCGAAAATACTTAGAAAAATACTGCAGAAATTGAAAGCTAACTATGGCTATCAGAAAACCAAAAGAAGAAAAATGCAGAAAACTGAAACTACTCCTAAGATGGTTTGCGTGAATAATACACGTGAACAGTACACGTGAATGTCTTTTTATGCTTTTTTGATTTCTTCTCTTCCTCTCTCGTGATCTTTAGTAGATAATCCTTATCCGCACTTTAAATTGCAGATTTCCATTGATAAGATAGCAATATGATATTTAAAGATTGTGAAAATCTCAAATGAATCATATTTGAATTTGAAAACAGGATCTGCAGATTATTTCCATCCTTGCACGTGCCCACGTTTAGTCACTGAATTTGCTGCCAATCTTGAATTTCGAATTATCTTTATTTCCTTTGTATCTTTTCGATTCAATTTCATCTCTTCAGTGTTGAAAATCATCTCAGAACAATTAAAGGACAAATCCATCAATTTTGAATAATAATTTTAACATATGAGAGAGATTTATATACCAAATGAATACAAAATGACAACTTAAAAAATTCCCCTACACCAAACCTTTGCTTGCCCTTGAGCAAACATGCCAAACCACTACACTCTATCAATTCATCCTTCATAAGATTAAGTGCACACATTCCGTTAACTTAGGCCAGTAAGACTTAGGTTACAATATACATCATAATCACTTTTCACCGATACAAATAAACAAAGTCAAAATAAGACATCTTTGTTCAAAAGGCAATTATGAAACCAAAGTAAATTCTTCTCACATATTTCTCTCTTACACTCAAGTGTTTGAGGTTAAAGTGTTTCTCTCAAATCTCCCTCTAACAAATTGCACTACCATAAGCTTGCAAATTCATCAGTTTTCATTCGTTCGAATTACATGAGCTCATAGATCATAAGGACTTTATTATGGGTTGTAATGGGGCTAGGTTCAAAGGTAAGGTAAAAATAGCAAAGGTTGATCACGAGCATTCACAAAGTACTAAGTAAAAGGGACATTCACATTCAAATTTTGAGACAAACACATGAATACCAAGAACTACAACTACTCATTACTAACTAATGCTACTATGTTTTATTCTTTTTCTTTTTCTTCTCATCTTTTTCCTTCTTTTTTTTCTTTTTTCTTTTTCCCTTTTTCCCTTTTCTTCTCTTTTTTTTTACTTGGCTAAGAACAAGGGAGAGCAATAAGAACAAAAGAAATTACTAGCAGTATAATTTAATAAACACATGAGTAGAAGTATCTATAAAAATATCTCAAAATACAATACAGAACCAAAGTCCCAAAATCAAATGCTTAATCAATACTTCATTCAACTTGTGATAGGGTCAGGCTAATGGGGCTTTTGGGTATCGTAAGGTGATTGATTGAAAAACAATAAGGTTAAAGGCTCAAAAGTGTTTGCAAAGGGAAAATAACTAGGTGGGTCATTTTTAAGCTAAAGGGTGTAAAAACAAAGAAGGCCTTAATTATTTCCATAAACCATGTAATCAAACAAATTCAATCCAGTTCAGTACAAGTTTTGAAGGCAAACATGATTAGAGGAGCATCACACAATACAAAGAAATAGAATAACATAAGGATGATGTCATTAAAGCTCAATTCTACTTACAGGTTTAATTCAAGAATTCACCTTAATTCCACAATTTACCTAATCACTCAAATGTCAAAATTTTGACTAAGTTTACAAGATCGGTTATTGCAATCAATCCGTATGATTCACTCTAGACTCACATAGCCCAATTTAATTTCATGCATACATTCAATCTCATTCAAACAAATATGATAAATCTTGATGGCTTAACATGCATAACCAACATGCAAAAACCGAAAAGAATCACACACAGATACTCCAATTCCTTCCCCTATACTTAGACCAACATTGTCCTCAATATTAGGACATAAAATTAAAGAAGCACAAATATAAAGGAAAAGAGAAAAGAAGGCTTCTCTATTTGGAAATGCCAAAATCATGGTGTTAGCGGATATGGAGGTTGGAATCCTTCATACTCCTAATAAACCATCAAATTATGCTCTAAGCGATGCATTCGGTGTTTGAGGCGACTAAGGCGGTCATCCAAATTGGTTTGGGAAGGTTGGTGACTACTTGGTGCAGCTGTTGAAACCCGACTTCTTGTAACTAATTCCCTCATACCTGAACCATTGCTTGTACTCAAGCAATAAATCAAACGCTTCACTCAAACAATTCCAGTCAAGAGTTAATAGTTAATCAAACACACAGAAATCCATCAATGCTTTCAATCCAATTCAACTATATCATGATAAAAAACAAGTTACTCACATGCAAGCATATAGTTAGTAAAATAGTCACTCAAGATGCATAATATCTAGCATTTAAGCCATTTTGCATTTGCTATCACATAAATAAGTCAAGGATGCTCAGCACGACACAAATATAGATGAAAAGAAACAATACAGGCAGAACAAAAATATCTCAAAAACAAAAGAACAACGATGCTTCTTATTTAATAACACAAGACAAAGACACTTTTGATCAACAACACAAAAACAAAAATAGTTATCTCTTCTTCTTTTTGGTTTTTTTCTTTTTTTTGACACTGCATTCTAAACATCCCATTCCACATTCATATGAAAAGCAATACAAAATGCATGTAAATACCAAACATCATACACAAAAGTCACCAAACATATTCAAGGCACACAAAGGAAAAAGAAAAAACGAAAAACTTTGAAGTTAGCATCATTTCCATAGTCAATCAAAGTTCCTCAAATCAAAAGCATCAACATCATTCCTGTACCACAATTAACTATTAACTAAAGACCGAAATCATTCAAGTTACTACATTGTCATCATCATCATCAAACTCATAACAATCCAAGTGTGCAGAAATTTCACACTTGCCCCACCCCCACACTTAGAATGGGCATTGTCCTCAATCAATAAAAGTACAAAAGAGGGATGGGAATAGAAGTACTCCCCTAGATTGAAGACGCCATATGCAGCTTTGAAAAGAATGATTGAAGCTTCCTTTTCAAATGCCTACAATCAAAACAAACTAAAGAAAACAAGTAAACACTCAAAGCAAACACCCAAAAGATATGCATAAAAGAGAAAAAACACACAAAAGAAAGGGATACAGATGGGGTGCCTCCTATTAGGTGCTTATTTAAGGTCATAAGCTTGACCCTTAGCATATGTATATCATCCATTATCGAATGGATGCTTGAGCCCAACAGGAAGCATGCTCAAACTCCATGAGGAGCCTAGAGCAACTTCCTTTGAAGTCAGGTCCTTCTTAGCATGATGCTCCATGACTTCTGATGAGTGGAACTTCATCACTTCACCGTCATACTCTAATGTCCACTCGTCTTTTCGGGCATTGCCCTTCTCACACTAGGATGGTCTTTGTAAAAGTAACTCCAATGGTTTTGGAGACTTAACATCCTACTTACCACCTTTGATCTTTAGCTTGCTTGCCCACAACTCGTTCAACTCATGTGTGATTAGCGACTTTTCTTCTTCTTGTTTCTCTTATTGTTCTTCTTCTTTTACCTATAAGCAACTAGGAAAAGGAAACAAAACTCGGTTAGCGATAACATGAACTACATCACTTACCTTAGGAGGTTGCACATCCTCCATCTTTTCTCGAACTATAACCTCTTCCTCTCCTAACTCTGCTTGATTTTCCTTTATTGCTTCTGGGTTCTCAAAATGATCTCCACTCTCTGAAGGAATGCACAACTCCTCCGTATCACTCTCCTGTTGGCTAAGAACTATTGCAGATACTCGGGCTTCCATGCGCCCTACCACGTCCACTAAGTGGCTTAATTGATCTTCCAAGTTCTTCAAGCTACTCATCGTTTCCTGTTGGAATTTAAGACTGCTCGTCGCCAAACTCATTACGATCTCCTTCAAAGACATCTCATCAGCTTGTAGTGGTGATAGTGGAGGTGAAGGCTCTGACTAGAAGTAGGATTGCTCTTGATAGTAGCTCGCTGGATAAGCAAATCTGTACTATGTATCCTACAAAAGGAACATGCACAAAAAGAATAACCTAAAAATGAGCAAACTTCACATACCCTAGTTTGTTGGTCATCCCTTGGTACTTGCGCAGCTATGGATGTGAAATTCACCAATTGATGGTCAAACCTAGAAGTAGCAACAAATGGAAACTCATCATCATAATAAGGATAATATGAAAAATTAGAATCAAAAGCATACTGATAATGAGTCATGCCGCTAAAAGATCAAAAAATCAGAAAAAGTTGTGAAACTAAAACAAACAGAAGACAAGGTAATCAAAAGCAATAAAAATAAAAACAAAAACAAAAACATCACTAAAAAAACCGTCAAGAAATTCCCTGACAACGGCGCCAAAATTTGGTACTGCTGTCGCCTGCAACCAAATTAAAAAGAAACTAACTTTCGTTAATACAAATTAATGTAGTAATAGAAAGTGGGTATCATTCCCACGACAAATTTTAACGGTAAAGAGTTTACGAATTTAAACTAAAATAAAGTAACGAAAAGGGGGGCTTTTGCGATTCACGTAAATTAAGAAAATAGAAATAACAAAAATCTAAATTTAACAAAAGTGATTGGATATGAAAATTTAATAGAAAAACCTTGGTTTCGGGTCACCGATGTTATCACACTAAAATGGATCTTTGATATAAAATTCAATTCATCAATAAACATTCATTGTGGGATGTTTTCTCGTAATTGTAAATGAATAGAAACATGTATTCTATACATTCTTATCAACTAATAACCAAGATACGATCGTAAGTTCAATTGAGTAATAGCTTTAAGAACTAAGAAATCAATGAACAAGATAACACATGTACAACATGCATTTAATCAAGATGAGTTTCTTCTTAGAATTTCCAACTCTAATGTAAAGATGGTTATTCTAATCGCTACTTGTGATTAGTAAAACTGAACATCATATCTTACTAATCTAGTTATTAAACAAATCAATTCCTAGTTGCGCACCTAAAAATCAATCAATTCAATTGTATAAATATATTCGGAAGGCACTCAATATTTATCAACAAACAAACTTTATTGGAACATCTCACACATAATAGATAATAACATGGTTTCCCTCAACCAAGAAAAGGAATTTAGCTACTCATAATAAAAGTAAAAAATAAAGAAATAATAAAATATAAAGTCTCCATCCCTAGTCTTTTTCTAACAAATTCGAAAATACTTTAAAAAAATACTACAAAAATTGAAAGCTAACTATGGCTATCAGAAAACCAAAAGAAGAAAAATGCAGAAAACTGAAACTACTCCTAAGATGGTCTGCGTGAACAGTACATGTGAATGTCTTTTTATGCTTTTTCGATTTCTTCTCTTCCTCTCTCGTGATCTCCAGTAGATAATCCTTATCCCCACTTCAAGTTGCAGATTTCCATTGATAAGATAGCAATATGATCTTTAAAGATTATAAAAATCTCAAATGAATCATATTTGAATTTGAAAACAGGATCTGCAAATTATTTCCATCCTTACACGTGCCCACATTTAGTCGCTAAATTTGCCACCAATCTTGAATTTCGAATTATTTTTGTTTCCTTTGCATCTTTTCCATTCAATTTCATCTCTTCAGTGTTAAAAATCATCTGAGAACAATTAAAGGACAAATCCATCAATTTTGAATAATAATTTCATCATATGAGAGAGATT